>JAWPHD010008976.1:0-109099 GCA_037043455.1 Cyrtodaria siliqua | reverse complement strand
CAGATTTTAGAACTTAACTAACACCTAGCAACAATTACACGTATATAGACACTTTAGAAGCAAAGTACACAACAAACACATCTTAGAAAGGGTTGACAACAGGATTTCACCTTGAAACGGTAGTGGCAAACAATTCTCTTTGGGTTAAACCCAGGTTCTCATGGTTCACTCAAACTCTCACTCATACCCTATTGTCATTCGAATAAAACTGGATAGAGTAAATACGTAAATTCTACGCCAGATTGTATGCTCTAACACTAATTAGTTTATCATTTAATATGATGTATAAGTTATTGCCTGCAAACGCCACAATGTAAGTCATCACTGACTATGCAGAAGCAGTAGCAATCATGACATTAAACCGTTAGAGTTCTCCTGCCATGTTTGTTTCATGGAAAATGTTTATGCTCATTTAATCGAACCCAATACGCAACAATAATTATTTCAATTCAAAACATGCACTAAGCCTGTGAAAAGCGAAAAATAAGATGTTATTTGATGGAGCTAGATACGGATTTGAACAGGTAAATTAATCCACCGGTAAATGTAATTATCAATTAACGGTCAATAGTTGATGCGGCTATACAATTACAGATTTACCTCATTTTTTTTCCCCCCCCCCCCCCCCGTGCAGTCCACGCAGTAGCTAAAAGTAGTATCTACGTCATGCAATAATACTTATATTTACATAAAACTTCAGAATAGCGCATTTTTAATATATGTTCTCTCCCCTGGACTATCAAGAATATTCACACGATGTTTAAGATTTAATTTGTTAATTGATAATACATACTCAATAGGGGGTGGCCATTCATCATAACCTGCGCATAGTATACATCATGGACTGTTATTCTATCCTTGAATGGACATTACCTATTTTATGTGTACAAAGGTGGTGTATAGGTAAAAGCACTGATCAGCAGACAGACATTGTAAACCCTGATCAGCCTGCGAGTTGATATGGGTTTACATATGGACGCAAAGGCGTTCATTAGTCGTGGTTAGCGGATTAAGGGTTAAAGGTGTTAATTTGTATCGACTATCATCTCTACGAAATACAATGTTGAAGACAAACATTAACTGTTACCTTCCTTTTCCTGGAGTCAAAACAGACAGATCGGATATTTTTATGCATTTAAACTTTACAAGTTTATTCATTATATGACCAAATAAGGCAGAACATATTCGTGACAGAATAAACAAACAAACAAACAACAAAAACAAAATTGTGCACACTAGTTTCATATAAATTGTACTTATTGAATAATTTGAAATATAGAATAATTGAATAAAGTATGTGTGGAAATGACACTGAACTTTAACTTACCGGCAAATTAAATTTAATAATAAATTAAAAAGACATGTTTGTTCTCATTATCCACAAAAGTAATAACATAAATAATTAATTGAGTAATAGTTTCATTCGAGGATAAACCTAGTTTTGATTAATATTAACAATAAATCATTACGAGAATCAAATTGCTTTTTTTATAATCAAGATAAATTAAGCAACTCTCCCTACCTCTTCTTATTAGTGTTTTCAATTAGCTCTCATGAATTTTAAAACACATTGGGACGTTTATAATAGTACTTTTTAATGTATTCTCTTCTTATTTTATCATTATACAGGACAAATCAAACAAAATGGTATTCAATCTTCTGATGTCATTTAGAATTACAAATGGTACTAATAACGTTTGTTTCTTTCTAATCTGTCTTGTGCGTAGGCCCCAGTGTCATCGATTCGCAGTGAAAGCGAGACGATAGTTCTTAGGTTTTTGATTAACAATTCCAAACTTATATGTCAAAATAATCGAGATATGGTTTCATATTCAAAAATACCTTTAAAATGTAAATACACTTGACAAAATTCTATTATTTACAACATCGCGATGTTCCCATTTTTGAACAAAACAATCGACTAAACGCTGTTTAAAAAACAGTATGAAATGGTTTCAAAGGAACCCTTATTTGGATTATTCAACAATAGCCAAAACCAACCTTCGTTTAGAAGCTTTTAACATTCCCATGTCCACATGTATTTAACGCCAATTTCTATTGTTAATTGACGGAATTATTGTAAATAAGTAGAAATTAAAATATTGTCGAAGTTAACTGTTTTGCACAATTATTTAGACGATTCTAACACAAACAATGGATACCGCCCAAGTTCCCCGTAAATAATTAGCATGCTAGTAGAAGTCTTACATTTAAAATATATTTCACAAAATTTTAAGAGTGAATCCTTTAGAAAATATTTCGACTTAGAAAACCCCCAGGCTTCACAACGATAATTCCACAATGAATACCAACAAAGGAGTCGAGATAATTGACACATTGTCTTCGGGTTTAAAATAAACTGCTTAGTATTAGCAATTAATAGGCAGATGAGAAAGTTTGTTCGTAGACATTAAAACAACAATAACTATACTGTATTAAAATGGACACATATTTCATAAACATGTAGTAGTAAATAATATAACATGTTGTGAAATATACATTCGTTTCGACTTTATTATCTACTTGAATAGTTTGTTGTTTGCATAGTTCGGTGCTAGAACAATACTCTCTGGAATCGGTTTATAATGAAATTAAGCTTAAGACTTATATTCTACATTAGTTTCCAAATATTTATCAATATTAATATAAAAAATTTAGTAATAGACAACACACCGATATAATATTGAGGTAAACATTTTAAAAGAACATAGATTCTACTTTTGTTTTCCAGAGAGGAGAGAGAGAGAGGAGAGAGAGAGAGTGAGCAACAAACAAAATATTGATGTATTTTTAATTTGACACAATCAGAAAGCATGCAAAAGTCAACCTAAGAAGGTTGGTTGTTTTAAGCGTACGCATACTTTACAAAGTGTATTGGGGGTGGTTAAAAGCAATATGGGATTTTTTTCTTTCCAATAAAGATTTTCCTTAAACAAAATCTCATCATGATTCTTCTAAAATGGTTCTAAGGTCGAGAGTAATCTAAAAGCAATACAAATTTAGAATTAATTTTACTAATTGCATAATAAATAAGAAAAAACTATACGGGATTAAAACCTTGCGTCCGATCTGGCTTAACCGTACACAATGTATGCACTTCTGAAATTTTCTAAACACAGATATTGACACTTTTCCCAAGAATGTGTTTCGGAGGCTTTTTACTGTTAAAACTCCCATGTATACTTCATAGTAATTCGTAAATAAGTGTGGTGGTGCTTGTCAAATTTTGAAGCAACCATTTTGTTCATTAATACAAAAATGTAAAAAAACTGAAATATAGGTATGATGTGACTTTATTGTTAGAGAATTCCTTTTGATGGGGATGTTGTTTTGTTTACACAATCTCCACTGTCTTGTCTATTTGGGCTCTGAAGACTAGGATTATTAGCGATGATTGTGCGGCATATAAAAATCGATTCAAGCTAGACCAGTAGGCCTTATTGCCTACTGACCAAGTTCAAGTCGGTTAAACCCTGTCTTCACCACCCTATTCATCGTTGTTTTATGTCTCTTTCATTGTATTATCAAGTCTTTGTTTGCAGTACAGTGCGGACCTACGATGCCATTGCTGTTCGGAAGCTGTTGTTTCTATAGGACCACTATATCTCATTTTACGAACTTATCCGTGTACAATCGACACCCAGCTTAAATACACTACTTAAATAAACATTGCATTGCACTTTACCGATATGTAAAAAAACAATGTATTACCTATATAACTCATTTGAAATGATTGCAACCTTGATTTCTTCGTTTTCATTCAATGATTCACCCAAATGACGACCGATCTAACTTATCTCATAATTTTATAGAGCATCATCAAATGATTACTGACCATCAGTGAGCCCGGATATAAGACATACCAATACATTCTTGTAGGTGATAAACTCGGGTATTTTATCCTCTGATGTTCGACCAAGTTTAACTGTTAAATTAAGGTAATCTACAGGTGTGATTCTTTTAAAACCACCCCGCATATTTCATACGCATTCATATGCAAATTGATTCAGTGTATGTATCTTTCAAAATCAAAATCGTTGAAAATTATCATCTTTTTACTCTGCCAAAGATTTTTACTATTACCTGTAGAACAGTAAGGATTAATAACCGAGTAAACAATTTTTATCACCTACTCGAGAAATAAGATAAATCATAACATCTCTGAATGAAAACTATGAATTGTAAAACTTATCGATTCAAATCCGCATGATTAAAGCAGCATCTTGGAAAACTAGTCTCCGATATGGGACCTGCCTAATCTGTCCTGAAAAAGCGTAGCATAGCGTTGTGAATAAATCCAGAAAGCCGGCGAGTTCCGCTAAGCGAGCCAAGTCTACTCAGTAAAAATTGCAACGATAGAAATCAAAGCGTAAGAAGGTTGTTTCCTAGTTATATATTAAAACAGGGCTACTTTAGCATATTGCTGTTTTAAGGTAATTATGTTTTCATATAAAGTGGGAAGATATAAACATTAATTGTAGTTTGCAATGCTTTTTAAGATAAATAAATCAAAGAATTGGAAATATTTTCTTACAGGCACTAACATCCGGAACGTAGTAAGTTATAACGATTTCCGCTTCAAAATGAAATTTCATGCAAGCTGTTTTTCAGAAGATTTTAAGCCGAATATGAACTCCTTTTAAAGTATAGTACCCAAATTAACTATCAATATGGTAAAAAAGAAATTGAGTTTTGAGTGGGGGAGGCGACTGGGGGATGTGATGTGTTGTGTGTGCGTGCGGGGGGTTTGAGAGTGGAGGTGGGGGGTAGGGGGGGGGGGCAGCAATAGAAGCTATAAGTGTAAGGAATTGAGGAAATACACCAACAGAAATATGTTTCGAGTGGTGGGAGGGGAGGCAAACATAGCTATGTGTGTAAGCATTGACCAAACAAACAAGAAAAATGTAAAAAAAAACATGTTTCGAAATTAGGGATGGCGGTGGAACGGGGGGATGGCGATGGGATGTGGGGGCAACATAGCTTTATATGTAAGAATTGACCAAAACAACACAGACATATGAGGGACAAAAGGCGTTTTGAGTGTGGGGGTGGAGGCAGTGGTGGGGCAACGTAACTATATGTGTAAGAATTGACCAAAACAACACAGAAATATGTATCAAAAAGGGCGTGGTGGGGTGGGGAGGCAACATGGTTAAATGTGTAAGAATTGACCAACCAAGAAATATGTATAAAAAAAACGAGTTTCTAGTGGGGGTGTGAGGAGAGGGCAACATAGCTATATGTGTAAGAATTGACCAAAGCAACACAGAAATATGTAAATAATATATCCAGTTTCGAGTCGTAGTGGTGGGTGGTGGGGCAACATAGCTATATGTGTAACCATTGACTAAAACAACACGGAAATATGTAAAAACACAAAAACACACGTTTCCAATGGTGGAGCGCGGGGAGGGTGGGGTTACGAGGGGGCAGACATAGCTATATGTGTAAGAATTGACCAAAACAACACAGAAATATGTAAAAAAAAAAAAAGGCGTTACGAGTGTGGGGGGTGGTGGGGTGGAGGCAGTATGTGTGGGGGTGAAGGGGACGCAAACATAACTATAGTGTAAGTAGAATTGAACCAAAACAACAGAGAAATATGAAGAAAAGGTTCGTGGGGGTGGGGAAGGGGGCAACATAGCTATATGTGTAAGAATTGACCAAAGCAATACAGAAATATGTAACAAGAAAGTAAAGAGTTTCGAGTCGTGGTGGTGGTGGTGGTGGGGGCAACATAGCTAAATGTGTAAGAATTGACCAAAACAACACAGAAATATGTAATCCGAAATGTAAGAGATATAGAGCTAACACGCAAAAGTGTATGTGAAATGGGACACATTTCTGGGCCATCACAATTTGGGTTCCATTTGGAGCATCAGAATTTTCAGATGACAACATTACTTCCGCAACCCTTTACAACATACTATAAGAAACCAATTCCAAATTTAGTTGAGCTAGGACAAGAAATGTAAGAGATATAGACCTGTAAACACAGCTTACGCGCAAAATTTTATGTGAAACAGACACATTTTAAGGGCCTATCAGAAATGGGTTCCATGGGAGCCCAGGGTTTACAGGAACTAAAATTACTTAAGCAGCCCCTTAAGATAATGCTATAAGGAAGCTCATGGCCAAAGTTGGTTGTGCTAGGATAAGATATGTAAGAGATATAGACTTGCAAATACAGCTTACACGCTAACTTGATGTGAAATGGGACCACATTTTATGGGCTATTAGAATTTGGGTTCCATGGGAGCCCATGGGTTACACGGACTCAAAATTGCGACGATCAAGCCCTTAAGATAATGCTATAAGGAAGCCCATGGCCAAATTTGGTTGTGCTAGGATAAGAAATGTAAGAGGCATAGACTTGTAAACACAGCTTACACGCAACCTTGATGTGGGACGCCGACGCCGACGCCGATGCCGACGCCGACGCCGAGCCGGTCCGGTGTGATTACATAATCTCTCTTATTCTTCGAATTGTCGAGCTGAAAACAGTTAAACATTACATTCGAATAACAGATAACAGTTAATAAATGTACACTCCACATTTCAGTACACTGGGGCCCTGATAACAGAACTAGCCCAATTAGTCATGTTCGCAGGACACACGACACATATAAGTTTTCCTTACCATTTTAATTAACGCAGCATGCAATCACGATGCTCCAATAATATGGTGGATAACTTACCTCTGGATAAAAATATACGCCGTCAAATGCATAAATATTAGCTCCTGGATTCCACCAATCCCGACTTATGTTTCCAAAAAAATAATACTCTGTCTGTGTTCATCACATGCACGTGCAGATAAATATTAGCTTGAGCTACATGCAAATTACAATCGTTATATGAAACCTCGTGTCTAGGCAGTATTTACATCGATATCTTCCTGACTTCGTTTTTTTTTTCCGATGCCTCCATATTTGTCGTGTATCAAACGAAGAACAAAATTAAATCTGATCAAAAACACATGCAGAAGACATTCATATACACATAAATACTTCCTGTGTATACGTTACGTTGTACATCTCATAGAATATATACAATATACACATCTTATTCCTTCAATGACATGGAAATTTGATGAAAATGACAGCGTAATTTCGGTGTGTGTGTAAACAAAGGATCAGTCTAAGTGTAGAGCGCTGACGACGTGATGTCTGGCCAGTGTAATCACGTTGCAAACGATGAGCCAATAACCTCAAGGATTGCTGTTTATCCACACAAACACAATTATCTACAATAATTATATTTTTTCTTTCAATTTAAGAGGTTTTCTTAATATTGTTAATAAAGTTATGGATAAATAAATCCTAGAGCTAAACATTTATCTTAAATATGTGGTTTGTAGTTTCCCTAAGATGTTAAATAAATAAGGATAATGCAAAATATGTAAAAATCTTAAATGTTGACTTAAAGGTGAAATAGGGCGTGTCTTTGAGTATATATTCGAAATATATATATTAATATATCTTACACTTATTGGTTGTCACGTTTTCTCACAGTAGCCAATTTTATCTCATAGCGCACACGCTTCGAGTTTCGCCCTGGTAAGTGTCACGTTATCCTGTGACGTCATTGGTACCAAACGATTAGCGGTGTCGCATTGAGTTGTATAGTATTGTCTATGTAGGATTACGTTTTATGGTACTTGTTAAAATGCGTGTGCTGTTGCTGGGTGAAAAAGTTTGCATAAAGATGAGACAAGATCAATAACCTAAGTTTCTTTCGTTTCCCTAATCGAGATAATGATATATTAAGATCTGGAGTGTGCGGTAGACCGTTACCGAAGAAAATCGCCCGACTCGTCGAGAAAGTGGGAACCTACGAAAGACGCGCGAGTTTGTAGCAAACATTATGAGTTGACTTCGTGGAAGTCCATCCTTTGGTTTCATTATCTTTGAATTTGGAGAACAAAAGGCCATGCATATTAAAATCAACAGCGGTTACCAACGATATTTGACTATAAAAATGAGAAGTGCATAACCCCGCCGTCTACAAGCAAGTTCATTCGCCTATTCGACCGGCGTTGAGGAGGAAATTCATACATGAAGTAAGATTGAAATTTATGTTCAATTATCTTAGCACCTCATCGGGTATACGTATGATAAATTGAAGAAAGGTGTATAGTTCTTAGATCTTTATATACCCCGTGAATGTTTAGCTGTTGAATTAGAAGGCATGCGTCTTTACGTGAATCAATGAAGAGTTGACGCGCTAATAATATGTAGCCGTCTTTTTTTTTTAAATATTGCTAAGAATGTTCAGCATATAAATCTAAATGAATCCGGTGAAATAAACACTGTGTCTTTGTTTCCAAATTTTAATTTTTAATAATTTTAAATTATACACCACTTCTGCAATAGTGTTATAAATATATATTATCAACATATATAGGTCTATATTTGAAAAAAAATACAAAATGTTTCATGGATATCTATTACAAGCAGAACATTAATAATATTACTAGCTTTTATATTAATTCAGTAATGTTTTATGGCAAAGCAACAACAATAACGCCTCTTAGCTCGTGCAATAGGTAAAACAAGTATTATAGAATAATATACTTTATATTATGGTAATTGATATGTTTGGTCTGTTTTCGATCTGTATATCAGGAGTAAGTATACATGAGTAAGTATACTTACTAACTGTCTATATCGAGGTCATAATACATTTGGCTGTATTATTTAAATCATAGTATTTTTCTGTCTTTGTGCGCGACAAATTAGAGCTCGCATATCATGTGATATCTGTCTTGTGCAATACGCGTCTGCCCTCGGCGGTATTACACCGCTCAAGTAATTGCAATAACAGGAAATATATCATAAAACTAGGTTTCCCTAAATGGTGCGTGTTTTTTGATATACGACGTATGTACCCTAATTAGGCTGTACTTCAATAGTGCACCGCAATATTTGATTAGTCTGTATTGATATTTGTGTCATATTGCAAACACCGCTCCTAGAGTGTTTGGTGTTGATGGCGACTTATGAATTGCTACAGGCAACCCACTCTTGGGTGGTTTTAGTTAGCAAGATAAGTTCAAAAATGCTTGAATTATCATGATATCAAAATATTATCATAATAATTATATATATGGCATTGGATATATGCTTTTTCTTCTTGCATATAAAAGATAATTTTATGGCATTAAATAAATGCCCATATTCAACTCATATCAGTGTTGTTATATCATTTTTTCCCATACAAGCTTAGTAGAGCATTGGATGTGTTTGTCTAAAAAGTCTGGACAAACATAAATACATTTTATGTGACATAAAATGATTTATACGCCAGAATTTGATTGTGAATGGGTAGTACAAATCGAGTTGATCCGACTGTTACTATTATTAGCTACTGTTACTATTATTAGCTCATGAAAACGACATGGTGACCTTCGCCTTTCTTCTCTGTCGACATGCTGTTACACGCATTTATTCTTTAATCCCACCACCATCACCACCCCCCCCCCCACCCACCCCCCCCCCCCCCCCCCCCCCCCTATTTCACCGACCGTAACTTTGGAAAACTATCAGTCGGATCTCCTCTTTGTTCCCCAAATTATCATATAAATTATATTTTCTCATTTGTTCCCATATTATCATATGCATTACAACTCAATCTCGTTCTGGTGGTTTTTAGTTAGCCAGATAAGTTCAAAAATGCTTGAATTATCATGATATCAAAATATTATCATAATAATTATGTATATGGCATTGGATATATGCTTTTTCTTCTTGCATATAAAAGATAATTTTATGGCATTAAATAAATGCCCGTGTTCAACTCATATCAGTGTTGTTATATCATTTTTCCCCATACAATCTTAGTAGAGCATTGGATGTTTTTTGTCTAAAAAATCTGGACAAACATAAATGGCAAATATATAATACTATAGAAAGTATGGTGCCGAAATTATATGCTGTTTCATTTATTATTGTTTTTATAACTTTTTTATCAATTATGATAATATCTAATAAATATATTTGTTCCATGTCTACTTATCGGCAAAAAAATCTGACGCTCGTATTTAGGCCAGGTCCATTCATTCGGAATATACTATATTTCGCGGTTATTGTGTATATACCAAGATATTGCAGTGTTGCGGGTGACTTACTGTCAGATTTCGATGAAACAATGTTTACGTTGTTTTTTGTTTGTTGTTGCTGTCAGTGTATAAATACACTATTTTGTTAGATTAGTGAATAGTGTAATGAACCGCTGAACGTAACGAATGACATGACACGATAGTCTTTACAAGCTCTCAATTTGCACCTGCACCGCGTTCGACTTCATCATCAGTTGATAAATCCGATGTATTTTCGTTCTCAGACACGTATTCTGGCTAAAAATCGTAAGGTTGCACATTCTGTAACTGTCTTATCACGGGTATTTCCTCTGACTCAGTATCATGATCGCTTAATTCTCACATTTTCACACAAGGTATACTGTTCAGTCCTAATGTAAACAAAAAATAGTTTGTTCCCAATGACGTCACTTCCGGTAATTCGCGCAAGAGTTTTTCCCCTTAGATTTTTTTTCGATATTTTAGCAATGCCTGTTTGCCTGTTCGATTTTTATCTTTAAACACATATTTTCACTGAACATACATCAATGGCATAGTAAAAAATCGTATTTATAATGATATTTAATGCTTAAAAACATATCGAAAGCGGATTTGTTGATTTAAGACCAAGTTCTGCTTTAAGTAATAATTTCCACGTAAGTTGTTTTATGAATACGGGCCCAGAATTCTTATTTAATTAAACATATTACATTCAATAACACGGTGACACGATTCTTGACTTCAACTGTATTACATGACAGTCATGTTGCTTTACAAACTGGTTTATGCCATCGTCTATTTAAAGAGTTACACAAACATGTCATAAACTAAAAATGCAATGTATTAATTTGTCTGATTCTAATTAATTTCTAAATGCTTCTGAACATGTCTTCCAGCTTGTGACCAATATCACTACGGTGTAGATTGTTCAGTTGACTGCAACTGTGGTGTAGGTGCGACCACGTGCAACCCTGTCACCGGATGTGTGTGCGGTGCAGGGTGGACAGGTGATAAATGTGACGCGGACCGTGACGAGTGCGCGACTGGTACATCCCCGTGCAACCTTGACGAGAAGTGTGTCAATGTGCCTGGAAATTACACATGTGCTTGTGTAGACGGTTATGAGAAAGTAAATGGCGTATGTGAAAGTAAGTGTATCAACCTTATTCAATGAGGTCTTCAATTGTACAACATAGACCAATACACATTGACCAAGCATATCGTAAAACGCATACTTGGGATTGTTATCTGTTTTGCTTGTTTTTATTAATTTTGCTGTTAATTATTTTAATTATTTTTTAATTCATTGTTATCTGTTTCCATCAAATTCAATTTGCTCTTATCCTGTTATGATACTTCCCATCCCACCTCACCTCACCTCCCACATCCACCCCCTTGCAGTTAGCAACCAACATCTTCTGATGCACAACATAAAACAGTAAACATTGCTAAAGCTCAAGACATAATGTACAGGGGCATACATAAGTGTAGTTTGCAACATTATCTTAGCACAAGCTTTCATTACAATAGCATATAAAGAAAAACAAGATAGAGAGAAGAAGAGACATGTTGTAGTATATGTATACAGTTACGTCGGATAGAGACGAAGAGATAGTATTTTAGAATATTTAACTGTACAGTGTAAGAAGAGTTAATATTTATCTATATACATATACTATAAAACTCTCACTTCTTTTATCTATCCATCTTTCTCTATACTATCGTAATGGAAGCCGGTGCCTTTTTCTATTACACGTCAGCTGTTTAAAGTAGCTATCCAGCCAAATAACAATACAATTACATTACAAAACCGTTTATCAAAACTCTATCCAGATGTTCAGGTCATATAATAATGTATATGTGCCGATTAAAAGTATAGGATTTTTCAAGGCTTCTTGATATTCTGTTATAAAATGTATATTAAATAAGTAAACTTAAAGTTCACTATAGCACATGTAGCAGTTTTGTGTTAGTTGTTTAAAATGGTTTTCCTATTGCAGACATTGACGAATGTTCTAGCGCCAATTTGAACGACTGTACACAGATATGTACGGACACGCTAGGAAATTACACGTGCAGTTGTCATGATGGATTCAAGACAAATGGCAATAAATGTGATGGTAAATACGTTGCTTTTATTAAATACCGAGCTCTGACAGGATACAGTTAATTATTAAAAGTTATTAAAGTATATATAAAAGTCGAACAGGAAACGTAGCATTCACGGACCACAGCCAACCAAAACCACGCACAGAAACACACAATAATTACAAACATTACTTGGTCAGAGTATTAACTTTCATACCTCATCCAACCCCTTCTTCAAGAACCAAACACGGGGTTGGCTGGGGGTATGAAATAAAACCTTTGTAGCATATTGTAAAATTAAAACATTTAATAGGTAATATTAAACAGGCAATCACATTTTTTTTTCGGTAAAAAACGTTTTTAGACAGTACTGTTATTCATTCAATCTTTGGAGATCGCTGAGTCCGATACTTATATTTAATGGTGGTACTTTTTAATTATTTTTGTTTTCGATTCAGTGGTTCCACTACTCCGGCCGATTAAAGGCTCTGGGTATTGTTTAACCAATTATAGGATATGTTGTCTGCTTTTTAATTTATTCTTTGGACTGCTACTTGTGATATGCAGACTTCATAACCGCTGCTCCCAACTAAATTCCATTATGTTTATTTCACTCTTCATGCTCTTCGGGGCATAGCTTTTTATTAGATACTGGGACCATACGCCGTACGACATATGGGGGATTCATCTCCATGTCCACCGCATATGCATGCCATCTTCGGGATGGTTAAAATTTGGTACTATTGATTTTATTAATATTGAGTTCTGCTCAACCCGGGGCTAGAGGGCGTGAGCGGTAGCTAGCATATTTCACTACCGCTCATGAACAGTCTCAATCAAACCGAGACTGCAATATTTCGTATGTGTCGTTTTTGGCCGTTTCCAAAGGTCCATTATCATACCCTCTTTTATTGTAGAAATATTCGTTCCACAGTCCTGCTAATATAAACTTTTCTATCGCTTAACGGAATTAAGGCGGGACCACGTTATGGATGAATAGGGCTACCGCCTTTGAAACACTTTTTATACATTGACACCTAGACGAGGATGTAGGACGTATTATACCTTTGATTTTATTATTGTTTTGACGAATATTTAACATATATATATATATATTTATATATATATATATATATATATAAAGTAATTCAAAAAAATGTTTATTCATTATTTTTATGTATTATTTTTTCAAGGCGGCTTGTGTAATAACACGTCGCGTGTATTAATTGACAATTTTGTTTTTAAAATGTCACGTGTTTCCACCAATATGACATGCGTATTTATTAACACGTCCGGTGTATTCATTAATTACATGCGTATTGATTAACAGTATTCATTAAAATGTTGATATGTTTCGCTAGACTTAAACTTTTTAAGTAAATGTAGCGCTTGTTTAGTGTTTCCAAGTATTACATTTTATTTCAGACATTGATGAATGTAAGGTCCAGAATAATTGCTCGCAAGTGTGTAACAACACCGTAGGCAGCTATCGATGTTCTTGTAATGAAGGTTTCAGATTTGATCTTGTGGTCGATATGACAACTTGCATACGTAAGTATAATTATGCGTAAATATATTTTACAATAACATTTACGTTGTACACTTGATCTTACGTATAATTATGCGTATATGTAGTTTACAATAACATTTTACACTTGATATATCCGATAAGACATCTTGCATACTAAGTATATGTATGCGTAGATGAATTTTACAATAAATAAGTTTTATGATCGATTACGTCAACTTCCATCTTCAAGACTTTTATTTAAGGCATTTATCACAGATGCTAATCTTTATAATGAGGGGAGCCAGTCCTGGATATAAATTTTTGTCAGATAGGGCAACAGAACTACATATTGATACAAATAAGTTTGACATGAACCATTTTAGATAAAAATAAATCTCATTATTCGAAAACTTTGGATACTGATCTTTGTTATTATAAAGTCAACCATGAACTCAAACTTAATTTTTACTCAAATATTTGTGACAATTTTGAAATTCAGACATACCTACAACTTGGATTACGAAAATCAATTATTAGGGATTTAACTAGGTTAAGAATAAGCTCACACAGACTTCAAATAGAAATAGGTGTCGATATGCCCTTCCTAAAATACCACGTGATAGCAGATTATGCTCTTTTTATAATAAAATTGAGGATGAAATACATTTCCTGTTGCACTGCAATATAAATTTGCAAGAAAGAAAAGTGCTATATAAACAATTCTCTTCATTTTAAATCAATTGCGAAGACATTATCTTAGCTAAGAAACTTTTAAATCCAAATACCAAAAAGGACTGTTCCCTTCTCTGCTCTTTCATATCAAAGTCATTAGTTAATGTGTAATCTTTTTATAGGCAGATTAACTACACAATATACTATTTATGCATGTATTTATAATACACTTTTGTTGTAGTATACTCTATATTAGCAACTGATCTTTTCTTCTTTCTGTTCTAGGATGAAAACTGTATTCTATTTCTGTACTAGATTGTTTATACAGTTTTTCCTAATAAAGAATTGAATTGAATTGAATTGAATAACATGTAATTCTTAAACTTAATCTATCCGATAAGACATCTTGCATACCAAGGATATGTATGCGTAGATGTAGTTTACAATAACTTGTAATTATTTAACTTAATATATCCGATAAGACATTTTGTATACTACATGTAAGTAGTTTACAATAAAACATAATTCTTTAACTAGATAATTATATCCGATAAACCATCTTGCATACTAAGGATATGTATGCGTAGATAAATTTTACAAATCTGCTGTTCGGTGGATATTTTATAGTGTAGATTTAAAGAGAAGTGTATTTGGGGCTTATTTTTCAAAGAAAAATTCAATACGTGTATGACAAGTGGCACGATGGTTAAGTGCAATTGATTTGTAATTGTCTAAGTGTCTTGTCAATACAATAACTTGTATTAACACATAGGGGTATGTTCTCAGTGATGCAGAGATGTAGACAATTGTTGACTGCAATGGGTATTTACTCAAAGATTCATAATGAATGAATAAAAGGAACTCGTTGAGTAAAACATTCTTTAAATAGTTCATGCTTTAACATGGATGTGAATTAATACATTTTAAAGGAAACGACTATTCTGTTTAAAAATAATTAAAAACGAAAGAAACACTGTATGACCTTAATATAAGACACATGCCTGGAACAATTTTCATCATGTAAATATGGAATAAAATGTTCCACATGACAATACATTCAAATATAATACTCATGATTTTTAAAAATTATGAGTATTCGTAGTAAGTTGATGAGTAATGATACTCACAATTTTATAAAACTGAGGGTTTTTGTAAAAAAAGGTATGAGTACTCAAAACCTCAGCTTATCTACAGCTCTAAGGGAAGGGGATTCTATCTTGAGGTGACAACGTCAAGTTGTCTAACAAATGACATGTCAGACTTTCTTTTAGGATAAATGCGGCCAAAGATGTGTATTTAGATATATTAACTTCCGACTATTGAATGGAACAGGGCCGGTCATTATGCAAATTTAGAATAAGGAAACGTTTATAATTATGTCAGTCTAATTATTACGAGGTCCGAGTATTAACTTACATTACCCATCCATCCCCTTCTCCAAGAAGCGAAAACGTGCTTGGCTTGGGTATGAAATAAAATCATAATTTCGGCTTAAAAAGATTGTATATTATAAAATTCAAACATTTGATATGTAATTTTAAACAGGTTATCGCATGTTTTTAGTTTTCAGCAAAAAACATGTGTTTAAACGTAATATGCGTTTTACAATCCTGCTAATATAAGCTTTCCCATCGCTTACTAAAATTAAGGCTGGACCACGTAATGTATAGATAATAACACTGTTTGCATACGCAAGTCAGACACGTAGAAGCTCATTTAATGTACATAAGACAATGCAATAAAACCATAGTAATGAAACCAGGAATGGACATTATTTTAACACCTATAAGGCTGTGACATAAAATTTACAATGGAACATTAGTTCATCATCATTATACAGACTCAGTAATAACAATGGAAATGTAGTTACATCGTCATCGTCATGAAAGAGTACTAACAGTCAAAACATCAACGTTGTCGCGAAAATGCAAATAGGAACAATATTTTTTCCAAAACAACATCATCGTCATCGTTATCTGCACCACAAGTCGAACAGTAAATCTGTCTCCTTACGTACAAAAATCCGGCTCTGTAATATATATATATAAAACATCACCTCTGAAATCATACAGGGAGAGCTTCCTCTTCGATTTCCCAACATGCAAATCGGTTCAACCGGAAATTTGTGATTTTCCCAAAAGAATCGTTTGGTGGATTTATACAGTTAACATTGTTCGGGGAAGAATTTTCATCAAGTGCCTTAAAAAGCCTCCAAATATGATTTTGCCGTCGATTCGAGAATAGAACATCTGCTTCTTTGAATACCATGCAGTATTATTTGAACAGTATAAAATAAATCAGCGTTAAAACTCAACGTCTAAGCGATGGAGCATATCATTTCGACAGCAAGTGTTCTCTTCCTAGAGTAAACGACCGAATATATCGGTGAAAATCACGTGTTTTTGCACTCTTCACTGCCATGGAACTTTGGAAAGGAAACATTATACAGTAAGTATTCGCATTTCGATTTCTAAATATTTCATTAGATAAGCATTATGGAAATCAAAATCTGCACGTGACGGCGATCATTGAATTAAGTATTCACTGACCCCCACCCCAGAAAAAAAAAGAAACAACCCAACATTGACAACAACAAACAGCTACACATAAAACAAAACGATCACAGACTGGCTTATAATGTAACGGTTCTGCCCTGTTAGATAGTGCATAAAATAAAAGACCGCAAAGGACTTGTGTGCCAATCAGGTAGTTTGAGTATCCATGTTTTAAGAACTACATTTTTTATCCGCGATTTGTGGTTTGCTTAAATGGTGTGTTACATCATTTTAGCACATGTTAGGCCATATATGACGGTTGAATTTTGTGGTAGAGGCGGTCCACAGCATTTTTCCTGGATAGAAGCAGTACAGTACTGTAAACCTCACGCCATCCGTAAGACTAAGAATTGACAAGCCATGCTCACAGTGGGATTCGAACCCGCAGCAGTGGATGGCGAGAAAGTGTTAGTCTTTCATCCCAGAAGTCCAGGGTTCGATTCACATGATCACATCCCAGAATGCATTCTCGCAATTCCTTACTGTGTTTGAACACTAACCAAGCACTCAACTGGTCTTGAGTCGCTTCCCTGAATAGATACTATCTTGGTTGTTTGGCTTTTGAAGGGGATATCTGTCAGACTGAATAACGTTAACAGAAAGAGCGAAACATTTTTTTTTCGATACTGCACACAATCAGTTCTGATTATCACGGCAGCCTCTTTGCCGAGAAAGGGTTTACAGGTTGTTTTGTTTACATCCCCTCCCAAGGATGGCATACATTCGCAGTACCTTGTCCGAATAAGGTACTTTATGGAGTGCATTTGAGTCCGGGACCTCCGGATCGAGAGTCAATTATGCTAACCACTCTACCACCAGTCGTATTGTCAAAAAAATATGTAAGATTGGCCTCAGGGTGTATGCAACAAAAGTCAACCCACTTTCTTTGATTTATACATGTGTATGTATAACAGGTAATTTAAAATAAGGTCAGTAGTTAACACAATAGAAATAAACATGATTATCCTGGTTAGGAAACAAACTTGTGAAAATGAGCACATACACAAATAAACATATTTATATCAATTATAATTTTTTTGCTGATTAAAATAAAATAACAACGGCATAAGAAACTAGACATGAAAGAATACATATATACTTAAACAGGCATTTTTCAAGTTCAAGGCCTGAAACACAGATGTTATACATATATTCATATTGACTAATCGATTATAACTGATGATTGATCGGTTACATCAACCGATTGTAACAGATGAGCGATTGCAAATTTCAACAGATGGCCCATCAATATTATCAAGAATAAAATTATTTTAAAAGATCACAGATAAAGTACATATTTGAATAATCAATCTAATTATCTCATGCTTAAAAAAGAGAAAAAGAGGTAATAATGTTAACAAATATATTTATATAATGGGCATAAATTAAGCTTGTTTTATTTGTTAACTCCAGGTTGTAACAGCAGAGTTGGACATTTGCGAGATGGACATTTGAGACCACAATACATATGCAGTTTGCACAAGGTAAATATTTTAAAATGTAAACTGATATAATGTAAGAGAACAAAATTATTCTGTCGCTGTTGGAACACTTTTGAAGCTCTGCAGCCCTGTATCTTCTACAGCTGATTAGTAGACCCAAAGGACTTTTGTTTTGTAGTGCGGAATTGTAAAACAGGGATGGGGTACTAGATCAGGGATGATGTACAACTTGTGCCTGCTTTCATAAAAGTACTGTCTACTAACACCTCTACTTCTCAGTCAAGGTATGGACATCCACATCGCTCATCAAGCATGCTGCCACCATCACTGGGTCAATTCCTTTTTTTGGGGTGACGGGAGTTTGACAAGTAACACCAAATAAACAATAATTTTCTATAAACTAGTATGCTGTTTTTTGTGCCATAACAATTTTCAACACTGACCAAAATAGTGTGTTTGTATTCCAAAGGTCGCATCGCCAGCTAAGGGCAAAGAATAGTCTGAAATATTATGTGCGCATGGTTTAATATTGTAGAATATGGTGCATTTTATTGTATGTGGGGACCTCGATAAATGGTCAGATAGGAAATACTTTAAAGCATTTTGATTCTAATAAGGTCCGGATTCATGAAACCGTCATGCTTACCATTACACTATGACACCCTACAGACTAGAGAATAAGCTGTGTATCCTTGTATTATATTCATCTAGGATAAATAATGAATGTAATTTTATTATATTCCTGCCTCAAAGCACTCAACTATCAGTGCAAAGCATTTAAAATGTCCAGTGCGCAGCACCTAAAAAAAAAAAGTATGATAATGGACTTTTGGAAACGGCCGAGCACGACACATACGAAATATTGCAGTCTCGGTTTGATTGAAACTGTTCATGAGCGGTAGTGTATTATGCTAGCTACCGCTCAAGGCTATGCTCACCATCAATAGCATTCAAATCATTTAAAATAGGTGCGTATACTGAAGTAGAGAGCCGGGAGTCTCATTGGTGTCTCATTTTGTATATCAGTATTTCCCCATATGTTTCCTGTGTACATCTATTCATGTACATGCATGTGCCTCTTATTCTATCATACAGAAAAAAGCTTACATTTTACTAAACCTGTTTAATACTATTGTATTAGACAGTACAACAGAAATAGCATGCACAACAAAATCAAATTGTTGAATTAATGTTTCAGATTGTGTAACATCTACATGTGATGAACCCTTCCACCCGAGATGGAAATTTCTACCAGAGATGGAGATGTTGAGAGACCATTTTGGAGATGCATGTTTTCTCTAGGGCAAATATTTTTTAGATTTGTTTGATTTGCTTGAATGGCGTTTCACATTATTTGTAGCACTTGTTAAGCCATTCAGGGACGGTCGATTTTTTATGGTAGAGGCAGACCACCCTCTTTTCTTGGGTAGAACCAGTACTGTATACCTCCGACCATCCGTAAGAATCGACACTTTCTCACATGACAAGTTGAGCTCACAATGGGATTCGAACTCTTAGCAGTCAGAGTCGATAAAGTTTTAATCACGTCATCTTAGCTATCCTGGCAATGGTTGCGCTACAGACATTTACTAGTAAGCTACCGCTCATGAACAGTCTCAATCAAACCGAGACTGCAATATTTCGTATGTGTCGTGCTTGGCCATTTCCAAAGGTCCATTATCATACTCTTTTTTTTAGGGCCACCTAATTTAAGCTAAAAGTAATAGATGATGCATTGTCCGTTGTCACCTGTTACTTTATTCTTTTAATAATTTCCCCATCAATATATTGGATATGGAGGGGTATGTAGTGCTGCCCTTGACTTCTCTTCCTAAGCTTTTCAACAGATTCGCTCGATACTTGTTACGAAGAATCATTATGACTTCTAGTTGGGCACATCGTCGCGACATTCTGGTCGATTGACTTTTGACCGAGTAATGACACTTTAATGATATGATAGTTGTGATCTTATTTCGGCGGATACCTTAGGGACATTAGTGTGCACAGGTGCATTTCTAGTTTCAAAACTTACTGTGAACGCATTTCTTTATGTCTTAGTAAAACATGCTGAGCAAACTGTGCCAGCAGTGCCCGGATAATGTTGGTGTTTTCTTTGAGTACGCATGTAATATAGTCTGGACAGTATCAATGTTATTAATGTTACTTATAATCAAAATATGAAGCAGCTTCATTTATAAAAATAATCTGTTTTCTATGTATTACTCTTAAGGCTTTAGCTTATATATATAAGCTCTTGTGACTTTCATTCAGATTATTTCTCATAATTACTCACTGTTTTCCCTTTTCAGAATGACAGTACATCATCTGATGACAGCATTTAAAGTTTGAGATCTAACAATATTCTGCATGTACATCTCACAACTACCAGCAACCCCAGGTCTAAGCTGCTTGCTTGAGTGAAGCCATATTGTTTCTCTAAAGTAGCACAGCATCATACATGTAACTGGAAATTACAATATATTGAATATACAACATGAACATTGTTAACAAGTTATATTTTGGTTGATGGAAGCCATCCACGGACTTAACTTGTTTATACTGGACAAAACACAATGTTGGAATACTCTTTCAATTTTAGAAATACATGATGAGCAGATGTTATAAAGCGTGGAATACTTTTTTGGAATTCTGTTTTGGTCTGGGTTATTCCAGGATTCCGGTGTACAGGCGGGTACCTAGTGTTAACTGGACAAAATGTCAGTAAAATTGTTTCAAGATACTGTAGTTAAATAGAGAGACGGCACAGCAATATTGATGTTTTTGTTTATAGCTCTACTGGTACATGTATAGGCCAGTAGGGCCTAAGTCATGGTCTGTTGTCCGTCATCCGTCCGATACCTTTTGGTGTCTGCGCTCTGGTTGTCTTCATCCGATCTTTACCAAACTTTACGAGGTTGTTAATATCAATGTAAGCTCGTATGTTTTTTAAAACCAGCAAGATCGGACCAGTAACACCGGAGTTATGGACCTTGAATTGACAAAAATTGCTATAGTTTGTCTGTCTGCACTCTAGCGCTCCATTTTGCAGCCTATCTTTACCAGATTGTTGATATTGATGAAAGCTCATTGAAGTTCTAAAACCAGTCAGATCGGTCTAGTAACACCGGATTTATGGCCCTTGAAGTAACGAAAAGTGCTATAGTGTGTCGTGTCAACACTCTAGCACCTCCATTTTGCATCCTACCTTTACGAAACGTTGCCAATTGTTGATATTGATGAAAGCTCGGTCAAGTTCGACAAACAGCCAGATCGGACTAGTAACACCGAAGTTATGGTCCTTGACCTATTGAAAAATGTATTAACTGTTTGATGACAACACTCTAGAACCTTCGTTTTTCATCCAATCTTTAACAAACTTTATCAGATGTGTTGATATCTAAAAAATCAAGTTCGAAAACCAGCCAGATTGAACCATTTACACCGGAGTTATATGGCTCTTGATTTTCTGAAATATGCTATAATTTGGCCTCGTTAACACGAAAGGGCCTTCATTTTTCATCGGATCTTTTCCAAACTTTACCAGATTGTTAAGGTCAATAAAAGCGCTGACGATGTTAAAAATCAGCCAGATCGGATCACTAACGCCAGAGTTATGTGCCTTGATTTAGTTATAAAATGCTTTATCTTGCCTCGTTAAGACGAAAGGGCCTTCATTTGGCAGGATTTCAATGAAACTTTGCAGGGATGATCAATACCAAGCCTAGTTGTACTTATCTTCACCGTGTTCGGAAATGTTCTTGATATACTTGCACACATGTTATGTCATTGTGCTGTCAGTTCATCAGTCTGTCTGTTTACTTTTAGCTAATGCCTGATTATGGATGCGTAGCAAGGCAGACACTCAGGGATCACTTTGACCCCGTCCGTTACACTTTAACCTGCAACCTAACCTTGGCCATAACTTGAAAGGTATTTCCCCTATGTTCATAAAACTTCACTCACATGTTCATCTTACCTCAAGAAATGTCGTTACATATGTCTAATAACTCCTACTTTCACTTTGGCGGAGTTATGTCCTTTTTCATACAAATGTAAACTGCAACCTAACCAAGCTCATAACTGACCATAACTTGAAAATTATTTGACCTATGTTCATGAAACTTCACACACATCTTCATCTTTTCCACAGAAAAGTCGTTACACGTGTTCAGTAACTCTGACATTTATTTTGGCAGAGTATACCACTTTTCATAAAACTTTAACCTGCAACCTAAACTGACTCATAACTAGACAAAATAATTGCCTATGGTTATGAAACTCAACGCAGTTCCTCCTTATCAATTATTCAATGCAGAGTTATGCCCCTTTTCATAAACTTTAAAAATTTAAAACAAATCTGCTCTATAATTCATGAAGGATTGCACCCCGTGTCTTCAAATTTTACAGTATAGTTAGGCGACACATGTGTTCCGTGGAACACCCTTTAGTTTAAGTTTAGACTAATATAACTGGCTACTCCATTTATAAGCAACTGATAACCCTTGTGCCAGGAAGTCATATCCCATGGAGACATTTTCTACATTTCTGATAAAGCTTTGTATTAAACAATTGTAAACAGTAAACATAGAT
The DNA here is from genome assembly GCA_037043455.1 of Cyrtodaria siliqua. NCBI lineage: Eukaryota > Metazoa > Mollusca > Bivalvia > Adapedonta > Hiatellidae > Cyrtodaria > Cyrtodaria siliqua. The sequence continues at coordinate 86,164 of JAWPHD010008976.1, read as the reverse complement.
TAATAAATTATAAAAAAATAACATCTGGCTTCTCTTTTATCCCTTTTTGTCTAGCATTTAACAGAAAATTAAACAAGAGTAATTTGTCCGGTAAGAGAATAACACTCTGGTTGGTGCCAGTAAAATCCGTCAAATATACTTACACTTTCACCAACAACAGTGATTTAATGGAAAATCTTAGGTATATGTATTTCCATATATGATGTGTCACAAATCAGATTTCCGTGCATCAAAGAGGAAAGTTGACACAGGTCAAGTAAAAGATCTAAACATTAAATCCTTCTTATAATAGTGTACCCTTCCCTTTTCTCTGGGGCAATTCAAAATATCCCATGTGTTGATGTGCCGTTAAACAACACTTCAATTGGTTTCTCATAAGGAAATTAAAAAATGGATTTCTTATGTACTTTAGTTTGTCATGTGTTTATGTAAAAGAACCAGCAAAATATGTTTCATAATAAAAGTGACTCTGATTTTTGATCAGCTGCAATTAAACAGCAATTCAGTAGTTTGGCAATTGGTAAATAACAGTCATCATATTATTATCACTTAGTAACCCATGCTAAGTGCACAGGAGATGCTCTGAGGAATGTATACAAATGAGGTTTAAATATATTATTGGTGCCATATAATCAACAGTATGGAGAAAACATTTACTCTAAAATTAATATAATGATTAAACAAAGTATGCAAGTTATGTAGACAACAGGACGTCGCACGTTTTTAAAAAATCAAGATTGCTGTGTTTGCCTTTAAAAAACTGAATCAAAATAAATCAATCTGATGAATATGAATGACTGCGCATATAAAATGATCATTGTTGCAGCAATATAACTTGGTCTAGAAAATTAAAGAGGCTAACCCACCAAAAAACGACAAAATTACACGACAAACCCGTTTATCAAAACTCTATCCATGAGTTGCGGTCATATAATAATGTATATGTGCCGATTAAAAGTATAATTTGTTTAAAGGTTCTTAAAACACCCGTGATTAAATATAACCGGGTACAGGTATATGGTGAATAATCGATTCTTAACCGTATGTCCTCGATAGCTCAGTGGTTAGAGCGCTGGTACGGTAAACCAGAGACCATGTGTTCGAGTCCCGGTTGAGGAACGATTTTTTCTCCACCTGTTATACATAAAATGAATAATGAGTTTGCAACTCTTAATAAAGACCGTCTCGGACTTCAGGGTTCTTCACCACACTGACCCTCTAACCAAGGGTAAACCTCACCTTGGACCCCATCTCACGCTTGACTTCCATTGGGCCTTGACAGCTCTGCTCATCGTATGTAGGTTTAGAAACGGTGTACATCCGTTTAAAAATGTGCCCGTGTTGATGGCGGGTTAGGGACTAGTTTAAGTATCAGATATAGATACAAAATTCTCATTTGAGCTTTCCTGGGTTGAATCCCCGGACGATCAGAATATATAGGGTAGTGCTGGGACTGGTCGACACGGTGTCGGTATAATGTAACTGGGTGGGGTATCATGTCATGTGTCTACGACAGTATTCCAGTGTGGCAGCACCTTAAAGTTGAATATTGAGCTCACTACTAAAAGTAGACACCATCATGGTATGACTTAAAGATTGTTAAAGCGCCGTTAATCCGCCTAAATACATACATATAATTGCATCCTTCGAGAGAGCAGCCTAGCCTCGATAGCTTAGAGCTACATACCTATGTCTATGACCTATGCATTGTTTTGCTGCCTGGTGGAGGCATTTCCGATGCATTTTCTATTCTGTAACTTGGACGTCTGCATTCAGAGCCTACAGTGATCAATAAGCACTCACTAAACATTTCAACCCTGCAGTTTATATAAAAACGTTTGACTGTGCATAGTCATTTGGGTCTAGATGAGTATGGTTCGAGTAAGGTCGAGCATGACTTATTATGTTCAAGTATGGGCGTACACCATTACAGTAAGACCGTAAGACAGTAAGGATTTGCAACGCTCTACTAATTTCATTTTCTAAAAAGTATTAAGAAAAGAAAAACAAACTAAATAATGGGTTGGTGAGCTGCTGAACAACACATTCTTCTTGAACAATTTAATTGATACCGTTTTGGAAGGCTGGATATTTTTGCATATTTAATTTTGGCATCTGTGTCCCGAGCTCAGTCGAGCTAGTATTGGTTGGTCAGGAGTTTGAGCCCGGCTAGTCGAGCTAGTATTGGTTGGTCAGGAGTTTGAGCCCGGCTGCACTCACACAATTTGTTCACAGTTGCAATATAAATTCAGCTGATGTGATAATATATAGATCCAGGTATACAAGTTATGGCTAAAATAATAAATTTCAAAGTATATTGGGGATTGGTCTGAAAGTTCTTAGCGCTCCAGTAAAAGGTGGTTACAGGTTATCGGCATGGTGATAAGATTGATGTTTTTAAGAGAAAATCAACGCTCCCCAGTCCCGGCCCCCACAGATACCCATCTGTTACCCTTTACCCATCCTCATCCCCATATCCCCGCAATAAATAATTATAGGCATAATATGCTTATTAATGCATCAACTGAAACAGTTGACGAGGCACTCGGAAGCGCTACAACTTAGATAATTAAGCTAACCATCAAACATATAACGAAGCGTACGTTTCTAATCAGTTGTTTCTATTAACGGCTAGGTAAATCCGGGGATTTAATGCAAATTTGACGGTAATATTATACACAAAGTCTCTATCTTCTCCGTTATAATTTACAATAAGCATATTCTGACTTTAAAATAAGGTGTCTATGGCATTGCCATCTGCAAATGCTTGCAAAAATAATCGATGCGCACACGTCCAAACTAAAACATATAATCGCCATACATACATATAGTGGGGTGTGTGTTGGTGGTGGGGGGTGGAGGTACGCCCACCCGCCCTGTGCCGTAAATTGACCTTGTACTTTGCCACGAAACAAAATCAGAAAACATCGTTTATCACCTAATACACATTGACGTACATAGTGTGACATTCATTTCCATTTGCAGCGTTGTGATTTATTAGCTAATAGCTGTTTACTTGTTTTTCTTTTTAGAGCCACTAGATAGGCCAATTTATTAAGAAAACAAATACAAATTCAGTTGGAAGTTTGCACAGGCAATCATACTATTTCCGTTGCCTATGGAAACGCTGTTGCGCGCAAGTGTGATGGTGTAAATTCTGATTGGTCTCTTGAAAAGTATTCCGCCTAATTTACATAACCCAATTTATTGCAAAGTTCCCAAAGTTCATAGTATAGCAGAGGTGAAATTTTATATATACAACGAAAAGCAGATTGGAATTTTACAATTACATGTAACTATTTCTTAAACTTGATATATATTCGATCAGAAATATTGCGTACGTAAGTATAATATCTAGATGTATTTTACAATATCATATTCATTTTGAACTTGATATATCCTATGGGACATTTTGCATACGTAAGTATATATATTCGTAAATGTATTTTACAATAACATATACGTTTTGAACTTGATATATCCGATAAAACAGTTTGCGTACTGCAAGTATGTTTATGCCTATGTGCATATTACAACAACTTATAACTGTTTTTATATAGTCCATATTTGATCTATCCAATAGGACATCTTGCATACGTACACTCGGTACATTTGAAAACGCAACAATTGGTATTTTTTTGAATTTCTAAAGTTAGAGATGTTATGTGTTTTAACAGAAATAAATAGAGTAAATCTTATGCAACTGTTTATCGCCATATGTTAATCTTTAGGACAAAGAGACTTGTGTACACAACAGTCTTGACTAAAAAAAATCGAAATAAAAAATGCTGCATTTTTAAATGTACTGAGTATAGTTGAATAAGTTAAAAGTATTTGTAATTTTTTTATTAAGCATAAAGATTTAAAGAATTACCATTTATATTATTAAATTGTATCAGAAATGTATTTAACATATATTTCAGCTGCCGAATCGTGTGGCGCCACCAACACGTGTCTCTCAAATACGGACTGTACTGTTATAAATGATACGAACACGTGCTTTTGTCATATAGGATATGAGTTTGTTACTGGTTCAACAACTAACTGTACAGGTGAGTGAAAGTTGTGGCTGACTTTAAACGTCTAATCACGACACATAGCCCGAGTGGATGATTTTGAAACAGAAGCATGTTTTGACAAGAAACTGATGTATTTGAAGTAGTTTAACTTTGGCGCGTTCCACATACGGACTGTTTAGACACACACATACTCTTGTATGTGCTTTCTTTTTAAAGAACACTTTTTACTTGTATGTGCTTTCTTTTTAAAGAACACTTTTTAAACAATGACACATAGCTGAGGATGTATTATACCTTTCATTTTACATACAGACACATACAGACTCTTGTATGCTTGTATGTGCTTTCTTTTTAAAATACTAATTGTCCAATTTGTTTTGTTAAACACTATTAAATAGCACTCATCTTCTTTTCAAAATAGCGGTTATCTCATATTTATATAAGTTTTACATCACGCGTAACTGAGCGCTTACGAGCTCGTTGACGATGTCCATATTATTCTGTGGCACTTTGTCAGGGGATGTACTGTCGTGGTAACACCTGGGAGTCAAATCGTTGGTATATAGGGACTTAAACAGGCACGCCGAGGGCTCAGTGGGTAGTTAGTTGACCCAAAACTGTGATCTTGACTTCTGATAATAAATACGCAGTTTGATGAAGTAATATGTATATAGGAAGTATTGATGTATGAAGGAAAGGGGAAATGCTACGGAGTTTAAGCAATATTAATGTTATGTACATTTGATCTCAGACTGTGTCATGATTAGTGGACGCTCGCCAATGACTTTGCATACGGTACGTTTGATCTCAGACTATGTCATGTTTAGTAGACGCTCGCCAATGACTATGCATATGGTACATTTGATCTCAGACTGTGTCATGGTTAGTGGACGCTCGCCAATGACTGTTTGATCTCAGACTGTTTCATGTTTCGTGGACGCTCGCCAATGGCTATGCATATGGTACGGTTGATCACAGACTGTTTCATGTTTAGTGGACGCTCGCCAATGACTATGCATATGGTACGTTTGATCTCAGACTGTTTCATGTTTAGTGGACGCTCGCCAATGACTAAGCATATTGTACGTTTGATCTCAGACTGTTTCATGTAGAGTGGACGCTCGCCAATGACTATGCATATGGTACGTTTGATCTAAGACTGTTTCATGTTTAGTGGACGCTCGCCAATGACTATGCATATGCAAAGTTTGATGGAGGAAATACGACAATGTGTTGTTAGGAAGGCTGTTTTCCGTTATGTTTTCGAACGGACTAACGGACGCAAGGATGGATAAAAGACGGCCCCATTACTATATCTCATTATGAGGTGGTAGCGGGATAACACACGTTTTTTTTGGATGTGTTTTACAATATATGTTTGAACAATTCTATGTTATGTACTGAGTGTGTATTTGTTAAATTGTTATATAATATAAGAAATGTACAGACACAGTACTCCACTAATTAATAAATTAAATACATAAAGATGTAAGCAGAATGTGTCAAATATGTGTACCAAAATGTAAAATATATGATGTTCAATCTTATAAAATCCTAAAATATTGGATAGTCTAGAGAAATATAACAACAGACGTTTATAACGACGAAAGTGCGTGTAAACAATATAAGACATTTTGGAAATTAGAACTCAAGTTTTGATTGTAGTTATACTCTAGTTTTTAATGATAATGGTTGCGTATAGCGTTACTCTACTCTGCATGCATATATCGAGGTGACCCTTTCCTTTCCTTAGTTAAGTCTTAAACAGATGATTAACTGAATATTATTTATTATGTCTGTTATATTCATATTTTCAGATATCCTAGAGTGTGAAAAGATACCTAGACCTTGTTCACAGCAGTGTAACGAAAGGGCAGGAGGGTTCTCGTGTTCATGTAATGAAACCGGGTATAAACTGGACGTAGATCAGTCTAAATGCATTGGTAAGCACAGCAACAAATAACTACACAAAGATCTCACAAGATATAGCAAAAGTGGAAAGAGCACTGGGCTCAGATGCGGAAGGTCGTGGGTTCAAACCCTGCCGGATGCTGGTCTCTCCACATGTTTCATTAGTTCAATGCTCATCATCATTCGGCAAAAATTCACATTCTCGGCTCTCAAATTTGTTCCCGAGTAGTTAGTACCTCGCTGCTGTCTTGTGACGATTTTAGGCCGACGTTCACTTTATCTTGATCATCTTCGACGATTGATTCTCCCTTTGTACAGAAATAAAATGAAATGGGAAACACGTGTCTGTAAAACAATATTACTGTCATTTTGACCAGCCACATTTAGTTCGTCGATATAATGATGAAGTTTCCCTCTTTATTTATTAATGTATTGTCTTTCTGCCGTTATGTTTATCTTCGATAGAAGGTGCGTCTGTATCTCGGTAAAATGGCTGCCGCGTCAAACATTTTTAGAAGAACAGTTTAAGACGTTTGTCTTGAAAACAAGCAAGCGTCGCATATGATCTACACTAACGTTCACTGAAAGAAGGAGCGCTGTAGACAGAAATTCGTTGGTTCTTCGTCCGGCGCTTCTGAAGTATGCAGTGGCCTGTAGCCTAGTAGTTCATAGTTGCTTGACTGGAGTACCATGAAGTAACTATGGGGAGGGTGCTTCGCAATAACAGGCAATAATAGATGATATATCAAAAACGTGCCAGAAACAGTCAACTCTAAAGGAAAACATAGAAACATCAGGTGAACTGCGGGTGAACAGTGAGAGTCGTAGTAGAAACAGAATATTCAGTGATGTCTCAATAGAAAGTATGTCACGACAAAATGTCGTCCAATAAGGGTGGCATCTGCAGAGCTTGCGGAAGACGGAGTGAGGGAAGTGAACGAAAGGAGCAGAAAAAAATAGTTGAGAAAGTGGACCAAAAAAGAAAGAAATATATAGATATCACCATGCCAACAAACATTTTCAGCCAAATATATACTGTCATGGGATGAAAATCTAAGCATGGGTATTAATTCAAATCAATGTAAATGCTTAAATTTTGGTTAAAACCATACACGCTACCTTTTCTCTGTGTCAAGTGAAGAAAATGTCGTTTCCTCTGGATGGCAGGAGGTACATATTACTGATTCTACCCAAGAAAAACGGGATGGTCTGCCTCTACCACCAACATCTAGACTATCATATATTGCCTAAAATGACGTTAAACACCATTAAAAAAAAACACAAAAAAAACAAACATTTTCTGGTAATGCCAATTCATACGCGCTGCCATTTAGTTGGCGTTTTCCAGTGACATCGTTGTTTTTATATACTAATACTATTTTTATTCTACCCGAAACTTTCGGGGGAACATATAGTCGCCGCTTTGTCCGTCCTTCTTCCGTCCTTTCGTCCTTACGACCGTCCGTCCTTCCGTCCTTCTTTCTGACCCACTTTTGTCCGGAGCATAACTTCAAAATTACTGAGGGAATATAATAAAACTTCATACAATGACAGAGGACATTTAGAGGAAGTGCAGAATGTAAGAACCGTAACTCTGTCCTCATTTAAGTTAGAGTTATTGCCCTTTGTAAGTTTATACTTAGAATTTTTGTCCGGAGCATAACTTAAAATCTAATGATGGTACTACAATAAAACTTCACACAATGATAGAGGGCAACGAGAGGAAGTGCAGAGTGCAATCATTCAAATTAGAGTTATTGCCCTTTGTAATTTTATACTTAGGCTTTTTGTTTGGAGCATAACTTTAAAACTACTGATGGGATTACAATGTACTTCATTCAATGATTGCGGGAAACGAGAGGAAGTGCATGAACCGTAATTCTGTCATTATTCAATTAAGAGTTATTGCCCTTTGTAAATTTTATACTTAGAAATGTGTCCTTAGCATAACGTCAAAACTACTGATGGGACTGCTATGAAACTTCACATAATAATAGCGGGTAATAAGAGGAAGTACAGAGTGTAAGAACCGTAACTCTGTCATCATACAACGTAGAGTTATTGCCCTTTGTAATTGTATACTTAAAATTATTGTCCGGACCATAACTTTAAAACTACTGATGGGACTGTAATGAAACTTCACACAATGATAGAGGGCAATGAGAGGAAATGTAGAGAGCAATTATCTTAACTCTGTCATCATTCCATTTAGCGTTATTGTCCTTTGTAAGTGTATACTTATAATTCTTGTCCGGAGCATAAATTCAACACTATCCAAGGGACTGCAATGAAACTTCGCACAATGGTACAGAACAATGAGCGGAAATGCATAGAGCAAGAACCGTAATTCTGTCTTCATTCAAATTAGAGTTATTGCCATTTGTAATTTTATACTTATAATTGTTGTCCGAAGCTTTACTCAAAAACCATTAATGGGACTGAAATGAAACTTCAAACAATGATAAAAGGCAGTAAGAAGAAGTGCAGAGCAAAAGAACCATAACCCGTCCTTTATTCAAATGATTACCCTTTGCTATTTTATACTTGTAATTCTTGTCCGAAGCATAAGTCAAAAACTACTAATGTTACTGCAAATTGAAAACTGCTGAATGGCTTACATAATTATACATGTATATATCAATTAAACAACATGCACACTTCATTTTACCTCGTTTATGAGATTAACATTTTCAAATTAAGAAAAGGCCCGTTGAGCCTTCCTCATCATAATTTCATACTACTTATGTTTTATTTCTTAATTTCAGAATGTCCGGAGGGTACATACGGGGATGGCTGTTTTCAGCAGTGCTCTTGTAACGCTACTAAGACCGCCTCGTGCAACAAAATAAATGGGACATGCACGTGTAACGAAGGCTGGACTGTACCATTATGTAACGAAAATGTCAATGAGTGCATTGGCCAAACCGACGATTGTCCTTCTAACTCAGTGTGTCATGATACCCAAGGCTCATTCTACTGTCAGTGCGACATAGGATACAGCAAGACTGGGGACGGAACATGTCGTCGTAAGTTTACTACTACTACTACTATTACTACTGCTACTGCTACTGCTGCTGCTGCTGCTGCTGCTACTACTAGTACTGCTGCTGCTACTGCTACAACTACTACTACTACTACTGCTATTATTACTACTACTATTACTTATACTACTACTACTACTACTTATTACAATTATTATCACATGTACTATTATTATTATTATTATTAGTAGTAGTAGTAGTAGTAGTATAAATGGTGTAACGATACTCTAAATAAAAATAAAGACTTCAGTTAATGAGATAACTAATTCGAAATAAATTCATTATTCCTTAAGTCCCTCAAATACTGTTAAATTGCAATACAATAATGCAGATCATTGCCAAGAAAGCTCGATGACTGTCTGATGTAAGATATGCAGTTTTCCTCTTATGGCCCCAGCTAACACAACTGGAATATGATTATACATGTATCTCCGTTGATTTAGTACACGCATATTGACATATTCAGACAGTTTTATATATGCAAAACTGTATACAGAATATGTAGTTTAAGTGTATGTGTTAGGTATGCAAGTTTTAAATACTCGTTTTGATTATCTGTTTATTTCGAATTTTAAAGGTTATACATATAAAGCCTTTTATAAATAATTTATAATTTTGTTTTGAAACAGAATGCGATAGCACACACTGGGGTCACGATTGTGCAAATATTTGCACATGCGTATTGACAAATACGTTGACCTGTAACCCGACCAATGGAACCTGCACGTGCAACACTGAATGGAGCGGTGAGGCGTGCGGCACTGACGTAAACGAGTGCACTCAGACATCTGCAAAGTGTGGTGCCCCGCCTAAGACGTGTACCAACACTAATGGCTCGTATACATGTGGATGTGAGAATGGATACACAATAAATAGCAACTCTGAGTGCATAGGTGAGAGCTACTGGACACGTTAAGCGTGGTTCAAACTTTCCGAAATATCGTGACGTTTTGACACTGGTCCTTAAAGCTACAGAGTCTCTATTATAACTGGTAATAACTGAGTCACGTGTGAAGTAGTTTCAAATCGACGAATACTTCAAAAGTCGGTGTATAAGCAGAAAACGATGACTAAAATATCACATTTTTATTTAGCCTTCGTGCAGGTAACATCGATGAATATACGGCTTCAGAATATATGTGATAAAAAAGTAATTGCCCGGAACGGGATTTGAACCACAGACGTTACGCTTTTAAGTTTTGATGGCTGTAAGGTTAACCACTAGATCACGGCTATTTATTGGTATGTGGTAGCATTTTCAACAATAAATAGGCATTACGTAATAATTAGCGCTCATACAAACTCATCAGTGGCTAAATAACTAGAGCGTTCGCACGCTGTAGCTAGAGCGTTCGCACGCTGCTCTACTACAGTGTGCGAACGCTTTACTAGACCATGCGAACGCTCTACTACAGTGTGCGAACGCTCTACTACAGCTAGCGAACGCTGTAGCTACAGCATGCGAGCGCTCTACTAGAGTGTGCGAACACTCTACTACAGCGTGCGAACGCTCTAGCTACAGCGTGCGAACGCTCTACTAGAGCGTGCGAACGCTTTACTACAGCGTGCGAACGCTCTACTACAGCGTGCGAACGCTTTAAATTATTTTTTTCTGCATGTCACCTGCGGGGCTCCGTAACTGAGCTGTCGAAACAGAACTCAACGCTTTAAATCCCTGCATCTCCCTACGAAAGGCTTTACTACCTCGACTTCTCTGGTATGAAATTGCACACTGCACTAAAACCACCTACAATTATACAACACACCCTCTTACCAAATAAATTACTGACTGCATACATTATACAGTATTACCACAAACATTAAAATGAACAATTCACAGTAACAAACTAAAACAAATAACTACTCACAGTATCGGCTTTTTTGCACCTCTACAAACACGACCTTTCTCTATGCTTTCTGTCTTCACAACTGAGACCACTACACACTCACTAGCAGTTAACAATGTGTACATACTTATATTGGTGCGTGGTCAACTAAACAATGGCATACAATTATCTATTACGTGCGTCTCAAAATGTCAATACTGTTATAGTACAGGTTAGCACAAATGTGTAAGTGCGATACATGTTTTAAAATCTTAACAAATAAGTCAACTTGTGGCATCATTTTTGCAATTGCAACTTTGTATTAGGTGGGTATTTAGAAAAGACGAGTGCATGCAATCCAGTATAAGCTTATTAGACTGAAGTTGCGCCTAGCGTCTGAAACATTAAAACATCAATATTACGAAGCACCACATCTATACTGAGTGTGCTGAGTCTGTCAATTTTGTTCTGAATTTTGAAATGACGCATCTGTTTTAAAGTTATATGGCCATGTTTCGCTTCATAACCATGTGTATGTTTATTCAGATCGAAATCAAAATGGTACATTCTTACAATTCACACATTGCAATATCTGTGTAAGAACGAGAAAATACGATTTTATTTAATGACGTAGAAAGATTTGCACTTCAAGTTAATCACCAGATGCGTGTATTGGTCAATGAATGATATATGCAAATTACGGTGAGGAATGTAGTAAAAGTTATTTACGTTGTGCAAATAATAATTATTTTTATATACAACTGTGTAGCGGTTTCTTATTGGGACTATCAGGAAATGTTTCTATGATATTTAAGAGTTATTTATTTAAGGTTTTAGTTGATAAAACGACAAAAAAAGGATAGCCACTGACCTTTAATTAATATTAGCATGTTCCTGCTTCTATACCTACAGATAATAACGAATGTCTCCTCGGTACTGACACCTGTGCCCAGGAGTGTACTAATACAGTCGGAAGTTTCAGTTGCTTTTGCTCTCCTGGATTCTCCGGAACAGGAAATAACTGTACCGGTTAGTATACCTTTTATATTTTTTTTATAATGAGCAAAATATATTTAGTACATTAAATGCATGTCACTTCCATAGATGAGTTACGAAGCCGTGTATGTTCCGGGTCAATGATAAAGTGACAAAGATGTGACACTTAATAATGAATACTTGTATATATCGAGACTCCTTCTCATTTCAATACAAAAGAGACATAATTTTAAAATTATGAACTTTGGAACGTTTTTTTGTATAAGACACATTATGTTTTGTGAAGACATATTTATTTAGCGGTTTTTAAACAATGACAGAATGGGCAAGTCTTGTCAATGCTAAAAATTAAATTTGTTCAAAGCAATACGTTTGTATAATGGAACAAGTTGTTTTCATTATATAGGAAGTAATTCTGATGCTTGATTTAGAAAACTTAAGGAAAAAAATAAAAATCTCATCCTTACCTAGCATTTCTAAAGCTTCACTGAATTGTATTAACGTTCATATGTTTAATCTATGTCCCGAAAAGTCGTGCTAAACTAGTTATGTTCAGTATATTAAGTCGTTGTTGATAAATACTTATATAAGGATATGGAACAATATACTCAGTCAATTAAGAACGTATGCACATCTATTTCAGATAATATTGAACAAGTTGTAATGGCACATTTACCAAACCAATATTAAAAACATATAGAACGTATGCACATCTTTTTCAGACAATATTGAACAAGTTGTAATGGCACATTTACCAAACCAAGATTAAACATATATAGAACGTATGCACATCTATTTCAGACAATATTGAACAAGCTGTAATGGCACATTTACCAAACCAAGATTAAAAATGTATAGAACGTATGCACATCTTTTTCAGACAATATTGAACAAGTTGTAATGGCACATTTACCAAACCAATATTAAAAATATGTAGAACGTATGCACATCTATTTCAGACAATATTGAACAATTTCATTTCAAATAACCAACTAGTTTAAACAGACAGACAGTCTGTTTTGTAGTATGGTGACCCTGTTAAAATAACTACCGTTCTATAACTACCATTTATTGGACGTTGGGGCATGGTATAGCTCCGCCCCCTCGGTTATTCTGGATTAAACTATTTAAATATCTGCATTCAGCAAAGAAAATTTCACCAACCTTACTTCAATGTATATTATAGCATGTAATTATAATTTAACAACAGCTAGACAAATCAGTATGACTTCTAGTTGTGATGTCGAATACTAGTTGTGGTGTCGCATACTAGTCGTGGTGTCGCATACTAGTGTTGTCGCATACTAGTTGTGGTGTCGCATACTAGTTGTGGTGTCGCATACTAGTTGTGGTGTCGCATACTAGTTGTGGTGTCACATACTAGTTGTGGTGTCGCATACTAGTCGTGGTGTCTCATACTAGTGTTGTCGCATACTAGTCGTGGTGTCGCATACTAGTTGTGGTGTCGCATACTAGTTGTGGTGTGCATACTAGTTGTGGTGTCGCATACTAGTGTTGTCGCATACTAGTTGTGGTGTCGCATACTAGTCGTGGTGTCTCATACTAGTGTTGTCGCATACTAGTTGTGGTGTCGCATACTAGTTGTGGTGTCGCATACTAGTTGTGGTGTCGCATACTGGTTGTGGTGTCTCATACTAGTGTTGTCGCATACTAGTCGTGGTGTCGCATACTAGTCGTGGTGTCTCATACTAGTGTTGTCGCATACTAGTTGTGGTGTCGCATACTAGTGTTGTCGCATACTAGTTGTGGTGTCGCATACTGGTTGTGGTGTCGCATACTGGTTGTGGTGTCTCATACTAGTGTTGTCGCATACTAGTTGTGGTGTCGCATACTAGTTGTGGTGTCGCATACTGGTTGTGGTGTCTCATACTAGTGTTGTCGCATACTAGTCGTGGTGTCGCATACTAGTCGTGGTGTCTCATACTAGTGTTGTCGCATACTAGTTGTGGTGTCGCATACTAGTTGTGGTGTCGCATACTAGTCGTGGTGTCTCATACTAGTGTTGTCGCATACTAGTTGTGGTGTCGCATACTAGTGTTGTCGCATACTAGTTGTGGTGTCGCATACTGGTTGTGGTGTCGCATACTGGTTGTGGTGTCTCATACTAGTGTTGTCGCATACTAGTTGTGGTGTCGCATACTAGTTGTGGTGTCGCATACTGGTTGTGGTGTCTCATACTAGTGTTGTCGCATACTAGTCGTGGTGTCGCATACTAGTCGTGGTGTCTCATACTAGTGTTGTCGCATACTAGTTGTGGTGTCGCATACTAGTGTTGTCGCATACTAGTCGTGGTGTCGCATACTAGTCGTGGTGTCTCATACTAGTGTTGTCGCATACTGGTTGTGGTGTCTCATACTAGTGTTGTCGCATACTAGTTGTGGTGTCGCATACTAGTCGTGGTGTCGCATACTAGTCGTGGTGTCTCATACTAGTGTTGTCGCATACTAGTTGTGGTGTCGCATACTAGTTGTGGTGTCGCATACTAGTCGTGGTGTCGCATACTTGTTGTGGTGTCTCATACTAGTGTTGTCGCATACTAGTTGTGGTGTCGCATACTAGTTGTGGTGTCGCATACTAGTCGTGGTGTCGCATACTGGTTGTGGTGTCTCATACTAGTGTTGTCGCATACTAGTCGTGGTGTCGCATACTAGTCGTGGTGTCTCATACTAGTGTTGTCGCATACTAGTTGTGGTGTCGCATACTAGTTGTGGTGTCGCATACTAGTTGTGGTGTCGCATACTAGTCGTGGTGTCGCATACTAGTTGTGGTGTCGCATACTAGTTGTGGTGTCGCATACTAGTCGTGGTGTCTCATACTAGTGTTGTCGCATACTAGTCGTGGTGTCGCATACTAGTTGTGGTGTCGCATACTAGTTGTGGTGTGCATACTAGTTGTGGTGTCGCATACTAGTGTTGTCGCATACTAGTTGTGGTGTGCATACTAGTCGTGGTGTCTCATACTAGTGTTGTCGCATACTAGTTGTGGTGTCGCATACTAGTCGTGGTGTCGCATACTAGTTGTGTTGTGGCATACTAGTTGTGGTGTCGCATACTAGTTGTGGTGTCGCATACTAGTTGTGGTGTCGCATACTAGGCGTGATGTCTAATACTAGTGTTGTCGCATACTAGTTGTGGTGTCGCATACTAGTGTTGTCGCATACTAGTTGTGGTGTCGCATACAAGTGTTGTCGCATACTAGTTGTGGTGTCGCATACTAGTTGTGGTGTGCATACTAGTTGTGGTGTCTCATACTAGTGTTGTCGCATACTAGTTGTGGTGTGGCATACTAGTTGTGGTGTCGCATACTAGTTGTGGTGTCGCATACTGGTTGTGGTGTCGCATACTGGTTGTGGTGTCGCATACTAGGCGTGATGTCTAATACTAGTGTTGTCGCATACTAGTTGTGGCGTCGCATACTAGTTGTGGTGTCGCATACTAGTTGTGGTGTCGCATACAATCTATGAGCCGATACCCTTAACCGTGTAAGTGTTTTGGCGAACATTTTTATATTTAAAATATCTAAATATGATTGAAAACTGAATGAGGCAAAGTGTATGTAACGAGATTGTCGGGTAGTCTCATGTATTCCTGCGTTCTTCTAGCGTATACAATTGTCATTGTTTGACTGAGGTGTTGTTTTAATATAGAAGTATGTATTTTTCAACTCATGATCAGTTCAGTTACACCTGTTAATGGAATATACTGAGATGTGAAGACATCGAAAACAAGTTTGTAAACAAATTACGATTCTGCTTTTTCAATAATATGAGATATAAATGAGTGTTGTACTAACACGAGAGTTGTTATGAAGACGCCATTTGTACAAATACAGTAGGTCCCCATACACATAATGACCATGACGGATTGCCTGCAAATGGAACAGAGCATACGTATATTATAATTTTTTGTCAACAATAATTTATTTCTAATTTTATCGAGACTTCCTTTTAATAAAGGCGACCCAACAGACGTGTTCAGATTGCTTTGACTATAAATCTCCAGCATACTCTTATACGATTTAAAATATTGAGAGCCTATACAAAGTAACCTTGTGTGTTCCTTATAGATGTTGATGAATGTAATAAGACTGATACCTGTCATGAAAAGGCTGCCTGTACAAATACTGACGGGTCCTTTAAATGTGCCTGCAATGATGGGTACACTGGCGACGGGCTGCTGAATTGCACAGGTGAGCTTCCGTTAATTAAATTGATACTAATTGATAGTGTCTTGATTTTTTTACAACGTAACACAGTATAACATTGTAAGAATTAGAGCAATGTAACTCATCATAGGTCCACAGTTATTCGAGGTCAGCCTTCGCGAATCTTACAATGTGTGCATTTATGTATATAGTGCAAGACATCAAATATGACACTTGAGCAAATAGAATAATAGTTTACTCAGAAATTCCTGTCTTGCGGGAAGTGCTACAAAATAATATGTGTTCATCAAATAGAACATATCATGCTATGTTTATATTATCTACTATGGTGAATCTTTTTAGATGCATTTCAAAATTCTGACTAACTGATAGTTCAAAGGAGCAATATATGTATGACAAGATTTAGGACAATGTGGAATACGTAACAATGTTGAATTAATGATATTTTGCACATTAAACGAAATACGCGGATTATTCCAACGTCCGGCCTCAATTGACAATCTATGAGCCGATACCCTTAACCGTGTAAGTGTTTTGGCGAACATATTTATATTAACATATCTAAATATAATTGAAAACTGAATGAGGCAAAGTGTATGTAACGAGATGGTCGAGTAGTCTCATATATTCCTGCGTTCTTCTTGCGTACACAATGGTCATTGTTTGACCGAGGTGTTGTTTTAATATAGAAGTATGTATTTTTCAACTCATGATCAGTTCAGTAACACCTATTAATGGAATATACTGAGATTTGAAGACATCGAAAACAAGTTTGTAAACAAATTACGATTCTGCTTTTTCAATAATATGAGATATAAATGAGTGTTGTACTAACACTAGAGTTGTTATGAAGACGCCATTTGTACAAATACAGTAGGTCCCCATACACATAATGTCCATGACGGATTGCCTGCAAATGGAACAGAGCATACGTATATTATAATTTTTTGTCAACGATAATTTATTTCTAATTTTATTGAGACTTCCTTTTAATGAAGTCGTCCCAACAGACGTGTTCAGATTGCTTTGACTATAATTCTCCAGCATACTCTTATACCATTTAAAATATTGAGAGCCTATACAAAGTAACCTTGTGTGTTCCTTATAGATGTTGATGAATGTAATAAAACTGATACCTGTCATGAAAAGGCTGCCTGTACAAATACTGACGGGTCCTTTAAATGTGCCTGCAATGATGGGTACACTGGCGACGGGCTGCTGAATTGCACAGGCGAGCTTCCGTTAATTAAATTGATACCAAGTGATAGTGTCTTGATTTTTTTACAACGTAACACAGTATAACATTGTAAGAATTAGAGCAATGTAACTCATCATAGGTCCACAGTTATTCGAGGTCAGCCTTCGCAAATCTTACAATGTATGCATTTATGTATACAGTGCAAGACAACAAACATGACACTTGAGCAAATAGAATAATAGTTTACTCAGAAATTCCGGTCTTGCTGGAAGTGCTACAAAATAAATGTGTTCATCAAATAGACATATCTTGCTATGTTTATATTATCTATGGTGAATCTTTTTAGATGCATTTCAAAATTGTGACTAACTGATAGTTAAAAGGAGCAATATATGTATGACAAGATTTAGGACAATGTGGAATATGTAACAATGTTGAATTAATGATATTTTTCACATTAAACGAAATACGCGGATTAGTCCAACGCCCGGCCTCAATTGACAATCTATGAGCTGATACCCTTAACCGTGTAAGTGTTTTGGCGAACATTTTTATATTAACAATATCTAAATATGATTGAAAACTGAATGAGGCAAAGTGTATGTAACGAGATGGTCGGGTAGTCTCATGTATTCCTGCGTTCGTCTTGCGTATACAATTGTCATTGTTTGACTGAGGTGTTGTTTTAATATAGAAGTATGTATTTTTCAACTCATGATCAGTTCAGTAACACCTGTTAATGGAATATGCTGAGATTTGAAGATATCAAAAACAAGTTTGTAAACAATTACGATTATGCTTGTTCAATAATATGAGATATAAATGAGTGTTGTACTAACACTAGAGCTGTTATGAAGACGCCATTTGTACAAATACAGTAGGTCCCCATACACATAATGACCATGACGGATTACCTGCAAGTGGAACAGAGCATACGTATATAATTATTTTTTGTCAACGATAATTTATTTCTAATTTTATTGAGACTTCCTTTTAATGAAGTCGACCCGACAGACGTGTTCAGATTGCTTTGACTATAATTCTCCAGCATAATCTTATACGATTTAAAATATTGAGAGCCTATACAAAGTAACCTTGTGTGTTCCTTATAGATGTTGATGAATGTAATAAGACTGATACCTGTCATGAAAAGGCTGCCTGTACAAATACTGACGGGTCCTTTAAATGTGCCTGCAATGATGAGTACACTGGCGACGGGATGTTGAATTGCACAGGTGAGCTTCCGTTAATTAAATTGATACTAATTGATAATGTCTTGATTTTTTACAACGTAACACCGTATAACATTGTAAGAATTAGAGCAATGTAACTCATCATAGGTCCACAGTTATTCGAGGTCAGCCTTCGCGAATCTTACAATGTGTGCATTTATGTATATAGTGCAAGACATCAAACATGACACTTGAGCAAATAGAATAATAGTTATCATGCTATGTTTATATTGTCTATGGTTCCTCTTTTTAGATGCATTTCAAAATTCTGACTAACTGATAGTTCAAAGGAGCAATATATGTATGACACGATTCAGGACAATGTGGAATACGTAACAATGTTGAATTAATGATGTTTTGCACATTAAACGAAATACGCGGATTAGTCCAACGTCCGGCCTCAATTGACAATCTATGAGACGATACCCTTAAACGTGTAAGTGTTTTGGCGAACAGTTTTATATTAACTTATCTAAATATGATTGAAAACTGAATGAGGCAAAGTGTATGTAACGAGATGGTCGGGTAGTCTCATGTATTCCTGCGTTCTTCTTGCGCATACAATTGTCATTGCTTGACTGAGGTGTTGTTTTAATATAGAAGTTTGTATTTTTTTTTCAACTCATGGTCAGTTCAGTTACACCTGCTAATGGAATATACTGAGATTTGAAGACATCGAAAACAAGTTTGTAAACAAATTACGATTCTGCTTTTTCAATAATATGAGATATAAATGAGTGTTGTACTAACACTAGAGTTGTTATGAAGACGCCATTTGTACAAATAAAGTAGGTCCCCATACACATAATGGCCATGACGGATTGCCTGCAAATGGAAAGAGCATACGTATATAATTATTTTTTGTCAACGATAATTTATTTCTAATTTTATTGAGACTTCCTTTTAATGAAGGCGACCCAACAGACGTGTTCAGATTGCTTTGACTATAAATCTCCAGCATACTCTTATACGATTTAAAATATTGAGAGCCTATACAAA
This sequence comes from Cyrtodaria siliqua, assembly GCA_037043455.1. Classification (NCBI taxonomy): domain Eukaryota; kingdom Metazoa; phylum Mollusca; class Bivalvia; order Adapedonta; family Hiatellidae; genus Cyrtodaria; species Cyrtodaria siliqua. The sequence goes on along the minus strand of JAWPHD010008976.1, from coordinate 66,757 downwards.
GTAACCTTGTGTGTTCCTTATAGATGTTGATGAATGTAATAAGACTGATACCTGTCATGAAAAGGCTGCCTGTACAAATACTGACGGGTCCTTTAAATGTGCCTGCAATGATGGGTACACTGGCGACGGGCTGCTGAATTGCACAGGTGAGTTTTCGTTAATTAAATTGATACTAATTGATAGTGTCTTGATTTTTTTACAACGTAACACAGTATAACATTGTAAGAATTAGAGCAATGTAACTCATCATAGGTCCACAGTTATTCGAGGTCAGCCTTCGCGAATCTTACAATGTGTGCATTTATGTATATAGTGCAAGACATCAAACATGACACTTGAGCATGTAGAATAATAATTTACTCAGAAATTCCTGTCTTGCGGGAAGTGCTACAAAATAAATGTGTTCATCAAGTAAAACATATCATGCTATGTTTATATTATCTATGGTGAATCTTTTTAGATGCATTTCAAAATTCTAACTAACTGATAGTTCAAAGGAGCAATATATGTATGACAAGATTTAGGACAATGTGGAATATGTAACAATGGTGAATTAATGATATTTTGCACATTAAACGAAACACACGCGGATTAGTCCAACGTCCGGCCTCAATTGACAATCTATGAGCCGATACCCTTAACCGTGTAAGTGTTTTGGCGAACATTTTTATATTAACAATATCTAAATATGATTGAAAACGGAATGAGGCAAAGTGTATGTAACGAAATGGTCGGGTAGTCTCATGTATTCCTGCGTTCTTCTTGCGTATACACCTGTCATTGTTTGACTGAGGTGTTGTTTTAATATAGAAGTATGTATTTTTCAACTCATGATCAGTTCAGTTACACCTGCTAATGGAACATACTGAGATTTGAAGACATCGAAAACAAGTTTGTAAACAAATTACGATTCTGCTTTTTCAATAATATGAGATATAATTGAGTGTTGTACTAACACGAGAGTTGTTATGAAGACGCCATTTGTACAAATACAGTAGGTCCCCATACACATAATGACCATGACGGATTGCCTGCAAATGGAACAGAGCATACGTATATACTTATTTTTTGTCAACGATAATTTATTTCTAATTTTATTGAGACTTACTTTTAATGAAGTCGACCCAACAGACGTGTTCAGATTGCTTTGACTATAATTCTCCAGCATACTCTTATACGATTTAAAATATTGAGAGCCTATACAAAGTAACCTTGTGTGTTCCTTATAGATGTTGATGAATGTAATAAGACTGATACCTGTCATGAAAAGGCTGCCTGTACAAATACTGAAGGGTCCTTTAAATGTGCCTGCAATGATGGTTACACTGGCGACGGGCTGCTGAATTGCACAGGTGAGTTTCTGTTAATTAAATTGATATTAATTGATAGTATTTTGATTTTTTTACAACGTAACACAGTATAACATTGTAAGAATTGGAGCAATGTAACTCATCATAGGTCCACAGTTATTCGAGGTCAGCCTTCGCGAATCTTACAATGTGTGCATTTATGTATATAGTGCAAGACATCAAACATGACACTTGAGCATGTAGAATAATAATTTACTCAGAAATTCCTGTCTTGCGGGAAGTGCTACAAAATAAATGTGTTCATCAAATAAAACATATCATGCTATGTGTATATTATCTATGGTGAATCTTTTTAGATGCATTTCAAAATTCTAACTAACTGATAGTTCAAAGGAGCAATATATGTATGACAAGATTTAGGACAATGTGGAATATGTAACAATGGTGAATTAATGATATTTTGCACATTAAACGAAATACGCGGATTAGTCCAACGTCCGGCCTCAATTGACAATCTATGAGCCGATACCCTTAACCGTGTAAGTGTTTTGGCGAACATTTTTATATTAACAATATCTAAATATGATTGAAAACGGAATGAGGCAAAGTGTATGTAACGAAATGGTCGGGTAGTCTCATGTATTCCTGCGTTCTTCTTGCGTATACAATTGTCATTGTTTGACTGAGGTGTTGTTTTAATATAGAAGTATGTATTTTTCAACTCATGATCAGTTCAGTTACACCTGCTAATGGAACATACTGAGATTTGAAGACATCGAAAACAAGTTTGTAAACAAATTACGATTCTGCTTTTTCAATAATATGAGATATAAATGAGTGTTGTACTAACACGAGAGTTGTTATGAAGACGCCATTTGTACAAATACAGTAGGTCCCCATACACATAATGGCCATGACGGATTGCCTGCAAATGGAACAGAGCATACGTATATACTTATTTTTTGTCAACGATAATTTATTTCTAATTTTATTGAGACTTACTTTTAATGAAGTCGACCCAACAGACGTGTTCAGATTGCTTTGACTATAATTCTCCAGCATACTCTTATACGATTTAAAATATTAAGAGCCTATACAAAGTAACCTTGTGTGTTCCTTATAGATGTTGATGAATGTAATAAGACTGATACCTGTCATGAAAAGGCTGCCTGTACAAATACTGACGGGTCCTTTAAATGTGCCTGCAATGATGGTTACACTGGCGACGGGCTGCTGAATTGCACAGGTGAGTTTCCGTTAATTAAATTTATATTAATTGATAGTGTTTTGATTTTTTTACAACGTAACACAGTATAACATTGTAAGAATTGGAGCAATGTAACTCATCATAGGTCCACAGTTATTCGAGGTCAGCCTTCGCGAATCTTACAATGTGTGCATTTATGTATATAGTGCAAGACATCAAACATGACACTTGAGCATGTAGAATAATAATTTACTCAGAAACTCCTGTCTTGCGGGAAGTGCTACAAAATAAGTGTGATCATCAAATAAAACATATCATGCTATGTTTATATTATCTATGGTGAATCTTTTTAGATGCATTTCAAAATTCTAACTAACTGATAGTTCAAAGGAGCAATATATGTATGACAAGATTTAGGACAATGTGGAATATGTAACAATGGTGAATTAATGATATTTTGCACATTAAACGAAATACGCGGATTAGTCCAACGTCCGGCCTCAATTGACAATCTATGAGCTGATACCCTTAACCGTGTAAGTGTTTTGGCGAACATTTTTATATTAACAATATCTAAATATGATTGAAAACGGAATGAGGCAAAGTGTATGTAACGAAATGGTCGGGTAGTCTCATGTATTCCTGCGTTCTTCTTGCGTATACAATTGTCATTGTTTGACTGAGGTGTTGTTTTAATATAGAAGTATGTATTTTTCAACTCATGATCAGTTCAGTTACACCTGCTAATGGAACATACTGAGATTTGAAGACATCGAAAACAAGTTTGTAAACAAATTACGATTCTGCTTTTTCAATAATATGAGATATAAATGAGTGTTGTACTAACACGAGAGTTGTTATGAAGACGCCATTTGTACAAATACAGTAGGTCCCCATACACATAATGGCCATGACGGATTGCCTGCAAATGGAACAGAGCATACGTATATACTTATTTTTTGTCAACGATAATTTATTTCTAATTTTATTGAGACTTACTTTTAATGAAGTCGACCCAACAGACGTGTTTAGATTGCTTTGACTATAATTCTCCAGCATACTCTTATACGATTTAAAATATTGAGAGCCTATACAAAGTAACCTTGTCTGTTCCTTATAGATGTTGATGAATGTAATAAGAATGATACCTGTCATGAAAAGGCTGCCTGTACAAATACTGACGGGTCCTTTAAATGTGCCTGCAATGATGGTTACACTGGCGACGGGCTGCTGAATTGCACAGGTGAGTTTCCGTTAATTAAATTGATATTAATTGATAGTGTTTTGATTTTTTTACAACGTAACACAGTATAACATTGTAAGAATTGGAGCAATGTAACTCATCATAGGTCCACAGTTATTCGAGGTCAGCCTTCGCGAATCTTACAATGTGTGCATTTATGTACATAGTGCAAGACATCTAACATGACACTTGAGCAAATAGAATAATAGTTTACTCAGAAATTCCTGTCTTGCGGGAAGTGCTACAAAATAAATGTGTTCATCAAATAGAACCTATCATGCTATGTTTATATTATCTATGGTGAATCTTTTTAGATGCATTTCAAAATTCTGACTAACTTATAGTTCAAGGAGCAATATATGTATGACAAGATTTAGGACAATGTGGAATACGTAACAATGTTGAATTAATGATATGTTGCACATTAAACGAAATACGCGGATTAGTCCAACGTCCGGCCTCAATTGACAATCTATGAGCCGATACCCTTAACCGTGAGCTCACTCTTAACAGGTGAGCTTCCGTTATTTAAATTGCTAATAATTGATAGCGTCTTGATTTTTTTACAACGTAACACAATATAACATTGTAAGAATTAGAGCAATGTAACTCATCATAGGTTCACAGTTATTCGAGGTCAGCCTTCGCGAATCTTACAATGTGTGCATTTATGTATATAGTGCAAGACATCAAACATGACACTTGAGCAAATAGAATAATTGTTTACTCAGAAATTAAAGATTAAGCATGTATAGAACGTATGCACATCTATTTCAGACAATATTGAACAAGCTGTAATGGCACATTTACCAAACCAAGATTAAAAATATATAGAACGTATGCACATCTATTTCAGACAATATTGAACAAGCTATAATGGCACATTTACCAAACCAAGATTAAAAATATATAGAACGTATGCACATCTATTTCAGACAATATTGAACAAGTTGTAATGGCACATTTACCAAACCAAGATTAACAATATATAGAACGTATGCATATCTATTTCAGACAATATTGAACAAGTTGTAATGGCACATTTACCAAACCAAGATTAAAAATATATAGAACGTATGCACATCTATTTCAGACAATATTGAACAAGTTGTAATGGCACATTTACCAAACAAAGATTAAAAATATATAGATCGTATGAACATCTATTTCAGACAATATTGAACAAGATGTAATGGCACATTTACCAAACCGAGATTAAAAATATATAAAACGTATGCACATCTATTTCAGACAATATTGAACAAGCTATAATGGCACATTTACCAAACCAAGATTAAAAATATATAGAACGTATGCACATCTATTTCAGACAATATTGAACATGTTGTAATGGCACATTTACCAAACCAAGATTAACAATATATAGAACGTATGCACATCTATTTCAGACAATATTGAACAAGCTATAATGGCACATTTACCAAACCAAGATTAAAAATATATAGAACGTATGCACATCTATTTCAGACAATATTGAACAAGTTGTAATGGCACTTTTACCAAACCAAGATTAACAATATATAGAACGTATGCATATCTATTTCAGACAATATTGAACAAGTTGTAATGGCACATTTACCAAACCAAGATTAAAAATATATAGAACGTATGCACATCTATTTCAGACAATATTGAACAAGTTGTAATGGCACATTTACCAAACCAAGATTAAAAATATATAGATCGTATGAACATCTATTTCAGACAATATTGAACAAGCTGTAATGGCACATTTACCAAACCAAGATTAAAAACATATAGAACGTATGAACATATATTTCAGACAATATTGAACAAGCTGTAATGGCACATTTACCAAACCGAGATTAAAAATATATAAAACGTATGCACATCTATTTCAGACAATATTGAACAAGCTATAATGGCACATTTACCAAACCAAGATTAAAAATATATAGAACGTATGCACATCTATTTCAGACAATATTGAACAAGTTGTAATGGCACATTTACCAAACCAAGATTAACAATATATAGAACGTATGCACATCTATTTCAGACAATATTGAACAAACTATAATGGCACATTTACCAAACCAAGATTAAAAATATATAGAACGTATGCACATCTATTTCAGACAATATTGAACAAGTTGTAATGGCACATTTACCAAACCAAGATTAACAATATATAGAACGTATGCATATCTATTTCAGACAATATTGAACATGTTGTAATGGCACATTTACCAAACCAAGATTAAAAATATATAGAACGTATGCACATCTATTTCAGACAATATTGAACAAGTTGTAATGGCACATTTACCAAACCAAGATTAAAAATATATAGATCGTATGAACATCTATTTCAGACAATATTGAACAAGCTGTAATGGCACATTTAACAAACCAAGATTAAAAACATATAGAAGGTATGAACATATATTTCAGACAATATTGAACAAGCTGTAATGGCACATTTACCAAACCGAGATTAAAAATATATAAAACGTATGCACATCTATTTCAGACAATATTGAACAAGCTATAATGGCACATTTACCAAACCAAGATTAAAAATATATAGAACGTATGCACATCTATTTCGGACAATATTGAACAAGTTGTAATGGCACATTTACCAAACCAAGATTAACAATATATAGAACGTATGCACATCTATTTCAGACAATATTGAACAAGCTGTAATGGTACATTTACCAAACCAAGATTAACAATATATAGAACGTATGCACATCTATTTCAGACAATATTGAACAAGCTGTAATGGCACATTTACCAAACCGAGATTAAAAATATATAGAACGTATGCACATCTATTTCAGACAATATTGAACAAGCTATAATGGCACATTTACCAAACCAAGATTAAAAATATATAGAACGTATGCACATCTATTTCAGACAATATTGAACAAGTTGTAATGGCACATTTACCAAACCAAGATTAACAATATATAGAACGTATGCACATCTATTTCAGACAATATTGAACAAGTTGTAATGGCACATTTACCAAACCAAGATTGAAAATATATAGAACGTATGCATATCTATTTCAGACAATATTGAACAAGTTGTAATGGCGCATTTACCAAACCAAGATTAAAAATATATAGAACGTATGCATATCTATTTCAGACAATATTGAACAAGTTGTAATGGCACATTTACCAAACCAAGATTAAAATATATAGAACGTATGCACATCTATTTCATACAATATTGAACAAGTTGTAATGGCACATTTACCAAACCAAGATTAAAAATATATAGATCGTATGAACATCTATTTCAGACAATATTGAACAAGCTGTAATGGCACATTTACCAAACCAAGATTAAAAACATATAGAACGTATGAACATCTATTTCAGACAATATTGAACAAGCTGTAATAGCACATTTGCCAAACCAAGATTAAAATATATAGAACGTATGCACATCTATTTCAGACAATATTGAACAAGTTGTAATGGCACATTTACCAAACCAAGATTGAAAATATATAGAACGTATGCATATATATTTCAGACAATATTGAACAAGTTGTAATGGCACATTTACCAAACCAAGATTAAAAATATATAGAACGTATACATATCTATTTCAGACAATATTGAACAAGCTGTAATGGCACATTTACCAAACCAAGATTAAAAACATATAGAACGTATGAACATCTATTTCAGACATTATTGAACAAGCTGTAATATCACATTTGCCAAACCAAGATTAAAATATATAGAACGTATGCACATCTATTTCAGACAATATTGAAAAAGTTGTAATGGCACATTTACCAAACCAAGATTAAAAATATATAGAACGTATGCACATCTATTTCAGATAATACTGAACAAATTGTAATGGCACATTTACCAAACCAAAATTAAAAATATATTGAACGTATGCACATCTATTTCTGACAATATTGAACAAGCTGTAATGGCACATTTACCAAACCAAGATTAAAAATATATAGAACGTATGCACATCTATTTCTGACAATATTGAACAAGCTGTAATGGCACATTTACCAAACCAAGATTAAAAATATATAGAACGTATGCACATCTATTTCAGACAATATTGAACAAGCTGTAATGGCACATTTACCAAACCAAGATTAAACACATATAGAACGTATGCACATCTATTTCAGACAATATTGAACAAGTTGTAATGGCACATTTACCAAACCAAGATTAAAAATATATAGAACGTATGCACATCTATTTCAGACAATAATTAACAAGCTGTAATGGCACATTTACCAAAACAAGATTAAAAATATATAGAACGTATGCACATCTATTTCAGATAAAATTGAACAGGTTGTAATGGCACAATTACCAAACCAAGATTAAAAATAGATAGAACGTATGCGCATCTATTTCAGACAATAATGAACAAGCTGTAATGGCACATTTACCAAACCAGAATTAAAAAGATATAGAACGTATGCGCATCTATTTAAGACAATAATGAACAAGTTGTAATGGCACATTTACCAAACCAAGATTAACAATATATAGAACGTATGCACATCTTGTTCAGACAATATTGAACAAGCTGTAATGTGCAATTCCAGAAAAACAGCAATTATCAACATGACTGTTATCCCATGTCAACCCCATGCATTTTGCATTTTTGGTTTTGCTCTCATTTGTATTGGAGGAAACAAACTATGTTAAAGAAAAAACGTCTTCATTAATTTATTATAATATATTGTAGTCGCATACTAGATGTGGTGTCGCATACTAGTTGTGGTGTTGCATATTGGTGTCGCATACTAGTTGTGGCGTCGCATACTAGATGCGGTGTCGCATACTAGTTTTGGTGTCGCATACTGGTGTCACATACTAGTTGTGATGTCGAATACTAGTTGTGGAGTCGCATACTAGTTATGGTGTCGCATACTTGTTGTGGTGTCGCATACTAGTTGTGGTCTCGCATACTACTGTGGTGTCACATACTGGTGTCGCATACTAGTTGTGGCGTCGCATACTGGTGTCGCATACTAGTTGTGGTGTCACATACTGGATGTGGTGTCGGATACTAGGTACGTTTTCGCATATTAGTTGTGGTGTCGCATACTAGTTGTGATGTCGCATACTGGTGTCGCATACTAGTTGTGGTGTCGCATACTAGTTATGGTGTCGCATACTGGTGTCGCATACTAGTTGTGGTGTCACATACTAGATGTGGTGTCGCATACTAGTTATGGTGTCGCATACTGGTGTCGCATACTAGTTGTGGTGTCGCATACAAGATGCGGTATCGCATACTAGTTGTGGTATCGCATACTGGCGTTGCATACTAGTTGTGATGTCGCATACTAGTTATGGTGTCGCACACTAGTTGTGATGTCGAATACTAGTTGTGGTGTCGCATACTAGTTATGGTGTCGCATACTTGTTGTGGTGTCACATACTGGCTGTGGTGCTACATACTAGATGTGGTGTCGCATACTAGTTATGGTGTCGCATACTAGTGTCGCATACTAGTTGTGGTGTCGCATACTAGCTATGATGTCGCATACTAGTTGTGGTGTCGCATACTGGTGTCGCATACTAGTTGTGGTGTCACATACTAGATGTGGTGTCGCATACTAGTTGTGGTCTCATATACTAGATGTGGTGTCGCATACTAGTTGTGGTGTCGCATACTAGTTGTGGTGTCGCATACTAGATGTGGTGTCGCATACTAGTTGTGGTGTCACATACTAGATGTGGTGTCGCATACTAGTTGTGGTGTCGCATACTGGTGTCGCATGCTAGTTGTGATGTCGAATACTAGTTGTGGTGTCGCATACTAGTTATGGTGTCGCATACTTGTTGTGGTGTCGCATATTAGTTGTGGCGTCGCATACTAGTTGTGATTTCGCATACTGGTGTCGCATACTAGTTGTGATGTCGAATACTAGTTGTGGTGTCGCATACTAGTTATGGTGTCGCATACTTGTTGTGGTGTCGCATACAAGTTGGGGTGTCGCATACTGGCGTTGCATACTAGTTGTGGTGTCACATACTAGATTTGGTGTCGCATACTAGTTGTGGTGTCGCAAAATGGTGTCGCATACTAGTTGTGGTGTCGCATACTAGTTGTGGTGTCGCATACTTGTTGTGGTGTCGCATACTAGTTGTGGTGTTGCATACTGGTGTCGTATACTAGATGTGGTGTCGCATACTAGTTGTGGTGTCGCATACTGGTGTCGCATACTAGTTGTGGTTTCGCATACTAAATGTGGTGTGGAATACTAGTTGTGGTGTCGCATACTGGCGTCGCATACTAGTTGTGGAGTCACATACTAGATGTGGTGTCGCATACTAGTTGTGGTGTCGAATACTGGTGTCCCATACTAGATGTGATGTCGCATACTAGTTGTGGTGTCGCATACTGGTGTCGCATACTAGTTATGGTGTCGCATACTATATGTGGTGTCCCATACTGGTGTCGCATACTAGATGTGGTGTCGCATACTAGTTGTGGTGTTGCATACTGGTGTCGCATACTAGTTGTGGCGTCGCATACTAGATGCGGTGTCGCATACTAGTTTTGGTGTCGCATACTGGTGTCACATACTAGTTGTGATGTCGAAGACTAGTTGTGGAGTCGCATACTAGTTATGGTGTCGCATACTTGTTGTGGTGTCGCATACTAGTTGTGGTGTCGCATACTACTGTGGTGTCACATACTGGTGTCGCATACTAGTTGTGGCGTAGCATACTGGTGTCGCATACTAGTTGTGGTATCGGATACTAGGTATGGTTTCGCATATTAGTTGTGGTGTCGCATACTAATTGTGATGTCGCATACTGGTGTCGCATACTAGTTGTGGTGTCGCATACTAGTTATGGTGTCGCATACTGGTGTCGCATACTAGTTGTGGTGTCACATACTAGATGTGGTGTCGCATACTAGTTATGGTGTCGCATACTGGTGTCGCATACTAGTTGTGGTGTCGCATACAAGATGTGGTGTCGCATACTAGATGTGGTGTCGCATACTAGTTGTAGTATCGCATACTGGCGTTGCATACTAGTTATGATGTCGCATACTAGTTATGGTGTCGCATACTAGTTGTGATGTCAAATACTAGTTGTGGTGTCGCATACTAGTTATGGTGTCGCATACTTGTTGTGGTGTCACATACTAGCTGTGGTGTCACATACTAGATGTGGTGTCGCATACTAGTTATGGTGTCGCATACTGGTGTCGCATACTAGTTGTGGTGTCGCATACTAGTTATGATGTCGCATACTAGTTGTGTTGTCGCATACTGGTGTCGCATACTAGTTGTGGTGTCACATACTAGCTATGATGTCGCATACTAGTTGTGGTGTCGCATACTGGTGTCGCATACTAGTTGTGGTGTCACATACTAGATGTGGTGTCGCATACTAGTTGTGGTCTCATATACTAGATGTGGTGTCGCATACTAGTTGTGGTGTCGCATACTAGTTGTGGTGTCGCATACTAGATGTGGTGTCGCATACTAGTTGTGATGTCACATACGAGATGTGGTGTCGCATACTAGTTGTGGTGTCGCATACTGGTGTCGCATGCTAGTTGTGATGTCGAATACTAGTTGTGGTGTCGCATACTAGTTATGGTATCGCATACTTGTTGTGGTGTCGCATACTAGTTGTGGCGTCGCATACTAGTTGTGATGTCGCATACTGGTGTCGCATACTAGTTGAGATGTCGAATACTAGTTGTGGTGTCGCATACTAGTTATGGTGTCGCATACTTGTTGTGGTGTCGCATACTAGTTGGGGTGTCGCATACTGGCGTTGCATACTAGTTGTGGTGTCACATACTAGATTTGGTGTCGCATACTAGTTGTGGTGTCGCAAAATGGTGTCGCATACTAGTTGTGGTGTCGCATACTAGTTGTGGTGTCGCATACTTGTTGTGGTGTCGCATACTAGTTGTGGTGTTGCATACTGGTGTCGTATACTAGATGTGGTGTCGCATACTAGTTGTGGTGTCGCATACTGGTGTCGCATACTAGTTGTGGTGTCGCATACTAAATGTGGTGTGGAATACTAGTTGTGGTGTCGCAAACTGGCGTCGCATACTAGTTGTGGAGTCACATACTAGATGTGGTGTCGCATACTAGTTGTGGTGTCGAATACTGGTGTCCCATACTAGATGTGGTGTCGCATACTAGTTGTGGTGTCGCATACTGGTGTCGCATACTAGTTGTGGTGTCGCATACTATATGTGGTGTCCCATACTGGTGTCGCATACTAGATGTGGTGTCGCATACTAGTTGTGGTGTTGCATACTGGTGTCGCATACTAGTTGTGGCGTCGCATACTAGATGCGGTGTCGCATACTAGTTTTGGTGTCGCATACTGGTGTCACATACTAGTTGTGATGTCGAATACTAGTTGTGAAGTCGCATACTAGTTATGGTGTCGCATACTTGTTGTGGTGTCGCATACTAGTTGTGGTGTCGCATACTACTGTGGTGTCACATACTGGTGTCGCATACTAGTTGTGGCGTCGCAAACTGGTGTCGCATACTAGTTGTGGTGTCGGATACTAGGTATGGTTTCGCATATTAGTTGTGGTGTCGCATACTAATTGTGATGTCGCATACTGGTGTCGCATACTAGTTGTGGTGTCGCATACTAGTTATGGTGTCGCATACTGGTGTCGCATACTAGTTGTGGTGTCACATACTAGATGTGGTGTCGCATACTAGTTATGGTGTCGCATACTGGTGTCGCATACTAGTTGTGGTGTCGCATACAAGATGTGGTGTCGCATACTAGATGTGGTGTCGCATACTAGTTGTGGTATCGCATACTGGCGTTGCATACTAGTTATGATGTCGCATACTAGTTATGGTGTCGCATACTAGTTGTGATGTCAAATACTAGTTGTGGTGTCGCATACTAGTTATGGTGTCGCATACTTGTTGTGGTGTCACATACTAGCTGTGGTGTCACACACTAGATGTGGTGTCGCATACTAGTTATGGTGTCGCATACGGGTGTCGCATACTAGTTGTGGTGTCGCATACTAGTTATGATGTCGCATACTAGTTGTGTTGAAGCATACTGGTGTCGCATACTAGTTGTGGTGTCACATACTAGATGTGGTGTCCCATACTGGTTGTGGTCTCATATACTAGATGTGGTGTCGCATACTAGTTGTGGTGTCGCATACTAGTTGTGGTGTCACATACGAGATGTGGTGTCGCATACTAGTTGTGGTGTCGCATACTGCTGTCGCATACTAGTTGTGATGTCGAATACTAGTTGTGGTGTCGCATACTAGTTATGGTGTCGCATACTTGTTGTGGTGTCGCATACTAATTGTGGTGTCGCATACTAGTTGTGGCGTCGCATACTAGTTGTGATGTCGCATACTGGTGTCGCATACTAGTTGTGATGTCGAATACTAGTTGTGGTGTCGCATACTAGGTATGGTGTCGCATACTTGTTGTGGTGTCGCATACTAGTTGTGGTGTCGCATATTGGCGTTGCATACTAGTTGTGGTGTCACATACTAGATGTGGTGTCGCATACTAGTTGTGGTGTCGCAAAATGGTGTCGCATACTAGTTGTGGTGTCGCATACTAGATGTGGTGTCGCATACTTGTTGTGGTGTCGCATACTAGTTGTGATGTTGCATACTGGTGTCGTATACTAGATGTGGTGTCGCATACTGTGGTGTCGCATACTGGTGTCGCATACTAGTTGTGGTGTCGCATACTAAATGTGGTGTCGAATACTAGTTGTGGTGTCGCATACTAGTTATGGTGTCGCATACTTGTTGTGGTGTCGCATACTAGTTGTGGTGTCGCATATTGGCGTTGCATACTAGTTGTGGTGTCACATACTAGATGTGGTGTCGCATACTAGTTGTGGTGTCGCAAAATGGTGTCGCATACTAGTTGTGGTGTCGCATACTAGATGTGGTGTCGCATACTTGTTGTGGTGTCGCATACTAGTTGTGATGTTGCATACTGGTGTCGTATACTAGATGTGGTGTCGCATACTAGTTGTGGTGTCGCATACTGGTGTCGCATACTAGTTTTGGTGTCGCATACTAAATGTGGTGTCGAATACTAGTTGTGGTGTCGCATACTGGCGTCGCATACTAGTTGTGGTGTCACATACTAGATGTGGTGTCGCATACTAGTTGTGGTGTCGAATACTGGTGTCCCATACTAGATGTGGTGTCGCATACTAGTTGTGGTGTCGCATACTGGTGTCGCATACTAGTTGTGGTGTCGCATACTAGTTATGGTGTCACATATAAGATGTGGTGTCGCATACTAGTTGTGGTGTCGCATACTGGTGTCGCATACTAGTTGTGATGTCGAATACTAGTTGTGGTGTCGCACACTAGTTATGGTGTCGCATAATTGTCGTGGTGTCGCATACTAGTTGTGGTGTCGCATACTGGCGTCGCATGGTAGTTGTGGTGTCACATACTAGATGTGGTGTCGTATACTAGTTGTGGTGTCGTATACTACTTGTGGTGTCGCATACTAGTTATGGTGTCGCATACTGATTTCGCATACTAGATGTGGTGTCGCATACTAGTTGTGGTGTCGCATACCGGCGTCGCATACTAGTTGTGGTGTCACATACTAGATGTGGTGTCGCATACTAGCTGTGGTGTCGCATACTAGTTGTGGTGTTGCATACTGGTGTCGCATACTAGTTGTGGCGTCGCATACTGGTGTCGCATACTAGATGCGGTGTCGCATATTAGTTGTGGTGTCGCAAACTAGATGTGGTGTCGCATACTAGTTGTGGTGGCTTATACTATTTGTTGTGTCCCATACTGGTGTCGCATACTAGATGTGGTGTCGCATACTAGATGTGGTGTCGCATACTGGTGTCGCATACTAGTTGTGTTGTCGCATACTAGATGTGGTGTCGCATACTAGTTGTGGTTTCGCATACTGGCGTCGCATACTAGTTGTGGTGTCACATACTAGATGTGGTGTCACATACTAGATGCGGTGTCGCATACTAGTTATGGTGTCGCATACTGGTGTCGCATACTAGATGTGGCGTCGCATACTAGTTGCGGTATCGCATACTGGCGTCGCATACTAGTTGTGGTGTCGCATACTAGTTGTTGTGTCGCATACTAGTTGTGGTGTCGCATACTGACGTCGCATACTAGTTGTGGCGTCGCATACTGGCTTCGCATACTATTTGTGGCGTCGCATACTGGCGTCGTATACTAGTTGTGGCGTCGCATACTGGCGTCTCATACTAGTTGTGGTGTCGCATACTGGCGTCGCATACTAGTTATGGTGTCCCATACTAGTTGTGGTGTCGCATACTAGTTGTGGTGTCGCATACTGGCGTCGCATACTAGTTTTGGCGTCGCATACTGGCGTCGCATACTAGTTTTGGCGTCGCATACTGGCGTCGCATTCTAGTTGTGGCGTCGCATACTTGCGTCGCATACTAGTTGTGGTGTCGCATACTGGCGACGCATACTAGTTGTGGTGTCGCATACGAGTTGTGGTGTCGCATACTGGCGTCGCATACTAGTTGTGGCGTCGCATACTGGCGTCGCATACTAGTTGTGGTGTCGCATACTGGCGTCGCATACTAGTTGTGGCGTCTCATACTAGTTGTGGTCTCGCATACTAGTTCTGGTGTTGCATACTGGCGTCGCATACTAGTTGTGGTGTCGCATACTGGCGTCGCATACTAGTAGTGGCGTCGCGTACTTGTTCTGGTGTCGCATACTAGTTCTGATGTTGCATACCTTACTTCTATTTTTCCTTGTAATTGTCATTTATTTCGATTGCGAGTTTATGTTCGACTGTGTTATGTGAGTTCTTCATTTTCTGTTCCATTTTCAGACCTTCTTTTGTTAAAGACAGCCCGAATTCTAACTAGTTTTAAGAACCTCTGGATGTAGCGACTTTACTGTTTGCCTGTCGGATTCGAATGACAGAAAAACTTTTCTGCTCAGTACACGTCAGCGTATACTCGCTTTGCACGTGCAAACGAGTGTATAGCGCCCTCTAGGAACCGGTTGAAACCTGTAGGAACAGGTTCATTGTAACTCGTCGAACTTTAAATTATTAAAGATACACTTTCATAAATTATTACATTTTGTGTACTGTGTGGTACTTTCTTATGCAAACAACCACCTCAAACCATGTATATAATTATGTATATATATTAAGAATGAATGTGTATATGGTTGTAAATGTGTGTGCATGTGTGTGTATTTGCAAGTATGTGTGCGCAATAATGTAAAGGAAATATCACTGTTTTACATTGTACATGTATATGTATGACTTTGCAGAGGGCCCCAATGGAAATTAGTGTTGGCTAATTGGGTCACCCTCTATAAATAAAGACATTCATTCATTCATTCTTCATACAATGCATAGTATTCACGTACATAATTATACAGCATTATTCAATGCCATCTCGATATTGTATTCAAGATAAAATAAGAACTACGTTTGCCAGCGATATGGTATGATATAAGTATAAGGGAAAATGTGTGTATGGAACAAGTATGTTTTATTTTTTAGAGTGATGAAGGGTAAAACTTGTTTTTGTTGCTTCATAAAATTAATGTAGTCTGTTGCTAAATGTGCGCTATAACCCGAAGTTAGCAAATAAAACTCATATAGCTACTTCGCGACATACGTCATTACACAGATTAATATATTCTAACACGTGTTCAAACACAGGCAAAAGTAACAGACACGTTTATTAATGCCCATAATCATACGATTTCCTTGGTATTTTATAAATGTTTCTCTGGCTTGTGTAATAATAAATTTCTTGTTTCAATATATATTTTTCGTTCTTACTATTTCGATTATTGCATTTTTTTTGTTACTTAAGCTGTTTGTGCTAATGCATGTGAAAATGGTGGAACTTGTTCAGGTCCTGACACATGCACATGCGTAATTGGATGGACTGGACGTACATGCGTAATGATTGTGTTCATTTGTTCAAGTTATATTTATAGTTTCTAACAAATGTGATAATACCTTCATTTGGTATTCTGTCTTATATATTTGGTTTCTTTAGTTTTAAATGTTGTGAAATGTTGCACGTTCGCGGTATTTCCATCAGTATTATATACTTTGATTTTCATTTTAGCTTTTACTTGTACTTCTGCATGTGAAAATGGTGGAACCTGTTCTGGCACTGACACATGCACATGCGCAACTGGATGGACAGGAGCTACTTGCGGAACAGGTAAAGCTGTATACTAGACAGTCATGTATTAGAATATTTCAATTGGTGTTTTAATGTTGGACTAACACGTCAAAACAAGAAATTGTACTTGAATATTTATTCCCAGTCTTTCGGCACTATTATTTCGTAGTAAGTATGACCATTTTAGGTAAATAAAGCATGTGACATATAATTTACAAATGTAGATTTTGAGATAAGTTCTGCTCATAAAATGCATAGTATTCACGTACATATACAGCATTGTTCAATGCCAACTCAATATTGTATTCAAGATAAAATAAGCACTACGATTGCCAGCGATATGGTATGATAGAAGTATAAGGGAAAATGTGTGTATGGAACAAGTATTCTTTACTTTGTAGAGTGATGAAGGGTAAAACTTGTTCCTGTTGATGATATTAATTGCATCATAAATGTAGTCTGTTGCTAAATGTGCGCAATAACCCGAGGTTAGAAAATAAAAATCATATAGCTACTTCGCGACATACATCATTGCACAGATTAATATATTCTACCAACGTGTTCAAACGCAGGCAAAAGTAACAAACACGTTTATTAATGCCCATAATCATACGATTTCCTTGGTATTTTATAAATGTTTCTCTGGTTTGTGTAATAATACATTTCTTGTTTCAATATATATTTTTCGTTCTTGCTATTTCGATTATTGCATTTGTTTTGTTACTTAAGCTGTTTGTGCTAATGCATGAGAAAATGGTGGAACTTGTTCAGGTCCTGACACATGCACATGCGTAATTGGATGGACTGGACGTACATGCGTAATGATTGTGTTCATTTGTTCAAGTTATATTTATAGTTTCTAACAAATGTGATAATACCTTCATTTGGTATTCGTCTTATATATTTGGTTTCTTTAGTTTTAAATGTTGTGAAATGTTGCACGTTCGCGGTATTTCCATCAGTATTATATACTTTGATTTTCATTTTAGCTTTTACTTGTACTTCTGCATGTAAAAATGGTGGAACCTGTTCTGGCACTGGCACATGCACATGCGCAACTGGATGGACAGGAGCTACTTGCGGAACAGGTAAAGCTGTATACTAGACAGTCATGTATTAGAATATTTCAATTGGTGTTTTAATGTTGGACTAACACGTCAAAACAAGAAATTGTACTTGAATATTTATTCCCAGTCTTTCGGCACTATTATTTCGTAGTAAGTATGACCATTTTAGGTAAATAAAGCATTTGACATATAATTTACAAATGTAGATTTTGAGATAAGTACTGCTCATAAAATGCATAGTATTCACGTACATATACAGCATTGTTCAATGCCAACTCAATATTGTATTCAAGATAAAATAAGCACTACGATTGCCAGCGATATGGTATGATAGAAGTATTAGGGAAAATGTGTGTATGGACATGATGGAACAAGTATTCTTTACTTTGTAGAGTGATGAAGGGTAAAACTTGTTCCTGTTGATGATATTAATTGCTTCATAAATGTAGTCTGTTGCTAAATGTGCGCAATAACCCGAGGTTAGAAAATAAAAATCATATAGCTACTTCGCGACATACATCATTGCACAGATTAATATATTCTACCAACGTGTTCAAACGCAGGCAAAAGTAACAAACACGTTTATTTATGCCCATAATCATACGATTTCCTTGGTATTTTATTAATGTTTCTCTGGTTTGTGTAATAATACATTTCTTGTTTCAATATATATTTTTCGTTCTTGCTATTTCAATTATTGCATTTTTTTTGTTACTTAAGCTGTTTGTGCTAATGCATATGAAAATGGTGGAACCTGTTCTGGTCCTGACACATGCATATGCGTAATTGGATGGACTGGACCTACATGCGTAACATGTAAAACTATGTACACTGTACACAAACGATCAGTTATAAAAATAATTTGGTTCAAGTTATACGTTATAAAGACGATTGTACTCAATCATTTGTTCAAATTAAATTTATAGTTGTGATAATACTTTCAGCTGGTATTCTGTCGTTATATATTTGGTTTCTAATCGCTATATGTTCAACACAAAGTCAATCGCCATTGCGAAATAATCAAAAAGTTCTTCTATTAGGTTGTTCGACTGAATCAACCAGTGCACAGAAATCTTCCATTATAACCTAATATGATGTGTTCACTAAATCTCCATTTCATTACATGATTTCGTGATAGTTTATTATATATTATATTTAAGCTGTGTGTGGCATTCCGTGTGCGATCAATGGAACCTGTTCTGCTCCCGGCATATGCACATGTGACGCAGGATACGCTGGAGCAACATGTGACACAGGTACAACTATCTATAGGACTATCATGGATTAGTAATGTTTCATTCGAATGTAAAGTGTTTCCTCCGCTCAGTGTACTGGGTTAATTGGTGATTTTATTATACACCTGTTTACTTTTTAAAAAAACGTGACGTATTATGGTATGGGGTTGTCCTTCCGTACGGACGTACATCTGACGTCCGAAGGTCCATTCGTAAACATCTGCATTCCGGACGATAACTTCTAAACCAAAAGTCCCACACTCATGAAACGTCATAATTATTAGGTAAATTGTCTAGAGTGAGAGAGGAAACTCTATTGTTTGTGGGGTCAGTAGGTCAAAGGTCAAGGTCGCCATTACCTTATATGGAAATACACATTTCGAACGATAACTGCAAAATCATAATACCCGCACTCTAACGTATTTCCCTATGTGAGAAGAGGAATCATATTGGGTTTTGGATATGTAGGTCAAAGGTCAAGGTCGCCATGACCTTACATGGAAATATGCATTAAACGCAATTACTTCGAATCATAGCACCCTCACTTATGAAACTGCAAAGGTACACTGTACTAGGCGAGAGAATAACACCCACACTCATGAAACTTTAAAGATACATTGCTTTAGGTGGGAGGAGGAACCCTAGTGTTTCAGGGATCAGTAGGTCCAAAGTCAAGTTCGCCATGATCTTTAATAGAAATACGCACTCCGTCGGATAACTTCACAATCTTAACACCCACACTCATGTAACTTCGCTGGTACATTCCAACTGGTGTGGAAAGGAAGCTTTTGTTTTTGGTGTCTGAATGCCAAAGTTCGAGGTCACAGAGACCTTATATGTTTTACATAGGAAAACAACTTGAAAAATCTTCGTCTTTGAAACCACAAAGTATAGAGCTCCCATATATTGCATGTAGCATAAGTTTATGGTGCCTTTAATTCAAAGAGAATAAGATCCACATTCATTATACTTCATTGGTACATTGTCGTTGGTGAAAGGTAGAACATTAGAACATATGGTTTTGGGAGTCAGTCAACTAAATAGATAGGTTGCCTTTGGTCAGAGAAGGAGCCGTGATGCTTTTAGGATCACTAAGGCATAGATCAAGTTCAAGTTGACCTCATAGGGACATATATATTCCAGTGATAAATCCAGGAGTATAACACTTACACTCATAAAACTGTATAGGCATATTTCCCTTGGTGAGAGAAGAAACCTTATTGCTTTTGGAGGAAGTAGGTCAAAGGTCAAGGTCCCCATAACCTCATATGGACATACGTATTCCTCATGGTAACTTCAGAAGTATCACCCATACTTCATACGTACATTTCCATTAGCGAGAAGAGGAAACGTATTGATTTTGGGCTCATCAGGTTTTCAAAGTCATGTTGACCTGACAATGGCCGAAGCCTGAGAAATATTTTATTAACCCTACAGTCTTCACATTTTGCAAAAATGATACAAGTGTTAAAATTCAGGGTTAGTAGGTCAAAGGTTAAGGTCACCGTAACCCGATCATAAGAAACGCATTCTGCTCTGTAATATATATACTATTAAACTTACAATCTTGAAACTTATACAAGTAATATGCATTTTGCAACTACGGCCCCTATTGATTGTATGGTTAGTAGATCACATGTCAATCTGACTTTGACGGGATCATAACAAAATATCTCCCGACTGTTAATCATGAACTATTCGACCTACAGTCTTGGAACTTTATACAAATATCAGATTTTTTGTCAGAAGGTCAAAGATCAAGGTTATATTGACCTGACACCTAGGAAATACAATGCCCCGTTAGTCGACGCCCTTGTTAACATATAATAACATATTCAAAATCCAAAATATGTCCTGCCGGTAGAATCGGGTTGGTCGCAGATTAGACTTAAACAACATCTACAAATGACAGAAAATTATAACTTGGGAAAATAGACATATGAAGGTATATGTATTTTGGTCAAAAGCTTCATATTGTTTGTGTTTGTAGGACAGAAAGTTGTAAGTAAAACTGAAAGTGTGAATTACATATTAAAAACTGTTACAGACATTTTGGTCAGGCACAACTTCATTACAGCAAGTAATCACATGTGTTTGTATCTATTTGCAGTATAAGGACAGACCGTTAATGCATTAATAACAGGTGGAGTACAATTTGGTTTATTAATTTAAACCATCATAACAGATGCATTTGACCAAATCCAAACACAATAAAAGTTTAGGACTCAGTTTAATGTATTCGGATTAGATGGGCCCTCTTTATATGCAGAATTACAGATTCAATAAAAAATTAATGATTTCATCATTAAAACAACTGCCTGTAGCGTCGTCTGTTGTTTATTCCTAAACAACAGCATTTAAACATGACGGTAAACCATAACTCAACATACCTAGCATGACATAAATAGTTATCTCAACAAAAAGTTTTAAAGAAGTGGCGCATTGCCCCGTTTCAGGTAAGCGGAAAGTATTCTATAAATTGTTGAAGAGTAAGTAACGGTTTAGTTAATTCATCAATGGCTCATGTTAAATTACAACGTAAATCTGACTGGTGAAAGAAATAAAGATCATATGTATAGTTTACGACATACATTAGTACACAAATTATAGTTTCATCAACGTTTGAAAGTAAGATATCATGATATCTTGACATGACCGAACAAGTAAGAGGACCAGGTGGTCATGAATCGCTCCTGAACCTTTCCATAGGTGACACTTACAACAGAAGTGGTTGAGATGAAATAGGTCTGACAATTTCCCAAGATAGGTCTAATTAACATATGGAAACCTTGGATTGGGGTTAAATTAAACCACGTGGTCACCAGTTGATCAAATTTGGTAGTGGACCATAAGCTTATGCTACATGAAAAATTGTGGATGTCTAGCTCTCGTAGTTTCAGAGAAGAATATTTAAATATTTATTTTCATATGTAAAACTGAGACCCCCGGTGATGCGCCAGATGTTAACCCAGTGTCACAATTTGAATAAACTTGGTAGAAGCTTATACTACATGTAACGTTTTCCTATATAGGTTTATGTAAAACATGTGGCTATTGCGGAACCAAGCTGGATCCCATCATTTGCACAAACTTGGTAGAGTACATATTTGGTAGGCTTATGTAGCATGCAAAATATAGCTCTTATAGTTCCAGATTAATTTTTTAGCTTTGAATATATGACGCTATGTACAACTTTGACCATTTGATAGAGGATCATAAATTTCTACAATGCCTGTTTTTCATTGATTTGTGTCATCTCATAAATTCAGGACTGGTGTTTCTTTGGGGGTACAGTTGGTGTGCTTTTATTGTTGAAAAAGATTGAAATAAATATAATTCTTTGTCAGAAAAAAAATACAATACACTTTAATTTTATTTTGTTTTTTGGGGGGAGGGGAGGTAGGGTTGGCGGGGGGTGCGTTAAAATGCATCTCCTGTAAAATCTGAATAGTCTTAAAAAGTTGACTTTAAGGACATATTTCGAGCCTATTGTATTTCGTGGGGAGAGAAGTTGTATAGGTAACCGTAAATCACGGTTAAGACATACAATTGCATGAGAAATTTGTGTTATTCAATTTTATTTATTTTATATCAGATTATGAGGCCCTCCCAATACAGCTTTTGTATGAAACATAAAATCAGGGTTATTATTAGTTGTGTGTTGGTTTTACGTTTGTTCTAAAAACAATGAATTATCAACACACTTTTTATTACGGAGATTTTGTTTGACTGCAACTTTGATATTCTAGTATTTGGAGATCAGTTATAAAGAACAATTGTCGAAACTTGTCTAGCGATTCTTAAGTAGAAGATCATGTAACGTTTGAAGTGTTAAACTGATGACGAACGGACAAAAAATGCTCGCAATAGTTCACATTCACCCTTCTGCTCATGTGAGCTTAAACTATACCAGGAAAGTATTATAACAACTATGTGGTATTCATATAACCGTAAGAATCATACACGTAACTCTTTCGTCCCGGAACTTTGCTCTCACAGTGCTTGGGAAACCGGCCAATGGAATAGTTTGTATATACGAGTCCCTAATACATAAAACGGTTCCGTTAGAAATGGATTCTGGTTCTAGAATGTGATTGTCATGTCTCTTCGTCAGAGTGACAAAACCACGTGACTCACGGCATAAAATGTAAACAAAGCACTCGATTCAAGTAGGAGTTTTCTTCATAACTCTCTGAATATTTTACGAATTTTGTTCAAATAAAGCGCACGTACCCTTATAATGTCAGCTATTTCCTCTGCCGTAAATGGCACTTTGGTACATTCAGTACTTTCTGAGATTATCCCCCCCCCCCCTACCCCTCCCCCCCACAAAATGTACACGGTCATAGATTTCTTTCCGTTACAAGACTTTGGGAGGGCTAATCTCAGAAAGTACTAGATACATCGAATTACCTTTTGCGGTAGAGGAAAGAGCTCACGTTGGAGGGGTATGTACATTTTAGTTGATTAAAATTCGATAAATATTAAGAAAGTTTTGAAGCGAAAACCTATCTGAATCGAACGTTTTGTTTTACAATATTTTGCCTTGAAACCAATCAAAAAGTCACGTGGTTTCGCCACCCTAGTTGTATACTCAGTCTGCTTGAAATGTTCGTCAATTAGTACCTAATTAGGCATGCATGTAAATACATTCAATGACATGCATAGGTGTGGCCCTTTCGTTTATTTTATCTGGCAGTTTATATATAATACTACTTATTTTAGCATGTACTAATAATACCTATGGTCCAAACTGCGCCAACTCGTGCAACTGTAACAGCAGCCGAACGTTGACATCGGACCAAACATGTAAACACGTCACAGGTGTGTGTGATTGCACGTTGAACTGGACCGGCGATCGGTGTGAAATCGACGTTGACGAATGTGACACTGGAGTACACACTTGCAAGCAGACGAATGAAGGATGTCACAATACTGCAGGAGGATTCATGTGTTCATGTCGTGTAAATCATGAACGAGACAGCAATAGCAATTGCGTGCCGAGTAAGTTTTACAAATATTATTAACATAAACTACCCACAAACACTGAGTAAATTAACAACTTTGTACTGTTTATTGTGTTCGGTTATTTCCAAGAACCTTTCTATTCTCAATATCCTGGTAATGTGGTTTCAGTCAGAAATATAAGTATATTTTTTTTACTGTACTTTATATTAAGGTAGTGTTATTCAGTTGTAAAACAGTGAATGTAAAATAAACCATCTGAGCCCTTGGTAACATATTAAGTGCCAAAGTAGACTACATGTTTGTAAATGTATAATGCCAATGTACAGCATCTCCTTCGGATAGTCTTCTGGGAAAAGTAATTTGATTTTGGCAAAATATGTCAAAACTAAATGAAAACAATACTTTGTTTTATGTGTAAATAGCCATACCATACGGTTTAGAAGAAACCTTTTGTTTTTTAAGCCTTAAAAATAAATAATAGTTGAGTAGAAATTATTCTCAATTTTTCACTGCATTTGGGGTAAACTGATTCAAAAGACATTTAAAAACAAACAAAAAACTGAATGGATGAAACAAGAAGACAGAATCCACAACAAAGACATGGATATTGCCATCGATCAAATTTTCCTTTCTATATACTAGTAGCCAAATTAATTGCAAATACGACAATTTATGAAGAAGTATTTCAAACTAATTGGTCAACAATGGTGTCTTATTATTGTTTGACTGTTTGCATAGATATAAAACTGACAAATCAAGAATAGAGGTCTGATTTGCACAGAATTCTAACTGGGTAAAAAACTATAGGGATCATTTAAAAACAAAATACTATAATGTGTTACCTCTGTTGGTCTTTTAGTAGTTACTAAACATTGACATCTAGACAGGTGAGCTGTAAGAGAAAACGCAAACCTTCCCAAATATATCACTCCAACATACTACTCTACTCATCAAAACAATTTATATAACTTGCATTTTAATTGGTTGATTCACAATTAATACAATAAGTTTATAAACTGTTTTCAAAAACCGTCCATGATACACTAAATGTTTACCTTGTTATGATACTCTAAATGTTTACCTTGTTATGATACTCTAAATGTTTACCTTGTTATGATACTCTAAATGTTTACCTTGTTTTTAGAGATATTAGTAAAAATAAATAAATATTTTATGCATAATCATCAAAAAAAGTCTAAAAACAAAACTAATACGAATGAGATCATTTTTATTTGTGATTGCCTCACGAAATTACACATATATACATGCATATACTAATATTACTTAATTAAAATATCCTCAGACACACGCATATGTACACAGATAATATACTTAAAAATACCTAATGATATGCGCATACACAAACAGTACATACGAAAATTAACCCTTAACCCGCTAAGCATGACTATAGTTGCCTTTGCCTCCATTGTAAACCCAGATCAGCCTGCGAGTTTTACAATGTCCGGCTGCTGATCAGTCATTTCCCCCCAAAACACCCCTTTGTCACATAAATGGAATGGTCTTAATTCAAAGGAAAAACAGTCCATTATATATATATATATAGCGGGTTAAGGTTAATATAGCAATTATTTATGATATTCTCAAACACAAATATGTACATACATGTACTACTACAGTACTTAAATATGATAGCCATATAGACACACATAATACATACATATACTACTACAGTACTTAATTATGATAGCCTCATACATACATACATACACACACACACACACACACACACACACGCACACACACACACACACACTCACATACATACATACATACATACATACATACATACATACATACATACATACACACATGTTACGTAATCATGGTATCCTCATATACACACAAACCTACATATACACATATTAATATAATACTTAATTATGATATCCTCATACACACACATATAAGCATACATATACTAGTACTAAAATAAATACTTTATAAATTTCAGGTTCGCCTATGACTACTACTGCAGTGACCGTACAAGGTAATTTGTTTATATACAAGTCTATAATATAACAGATCAGACTAGCAGTGTGTCAATTGGAAGTGTCCGTATAATAATATGTGTACACTCTGTCACTAGCCTTACTATATACATACATAAAATATACGAGGGAGGGCGGTAACAAGTCGTTATAATTATGAAATATGACGAAATAATCAATGCTTGATAAGTGTTTCAATATTTCAATATATGGACTGGGTTTCTTTTCATCATCGCGGTCATCTTCTTGAGAGAAACAATCAATGTTATTTATAAATGTGTGATATGTACATGTATCATTTCTGGAGAATGGTATGATACTAAATAATTTCTCAGTGCCTTATAACAGCGATATATTTTCTTTATTATATTTTTTTCCGTTCCACACAGTATATAAACGATATACTAAAGCTATATCTTACTTATATTCATGATTAACTTCATCCTGTTTGGTAAACCCAAACTTAGCGATAGAAGGTTATAAGGTAACAGTTTATTAAGAACTTCAAGATAAATAATGAATTAATAATTGGATATTCGGCACTCATTGTATAATGGAAGTGCGAAAACACTTAGAGAAAACATATCTACCACTGGGGATGCACTTCGTTATTTCCTTCCGTCTCTCTTCTCACTAAACAACAGCACGACAACGATAAAAAAAAATTATTTCCCTATCGTGTATCTCTATGAACAAATCTGAAATCTCGGTCTTTTTGTTCGCTTGTGCGGCATTCTTTTTACCAATCCTCGTGTGACTGTACATCTTGTATAAATATTAATACGTACACGTGTGTACTTCTGTTATTATGTAACAATTACTAACTTAAATGATGGCGCGTTTTTCCGCCCATCGAAATTAGTGAGTTATATTCTCACCAAAAAAGTATCCCCCTTCTTTGCTAGTATTCCCATAGGCCAGTGTTTGAGGGCTTAGGACAGCTTGAACAGAGCTTTAATTAAAAATGTTTTATGTTTTTAAGCACACTTCACTGAGTACTAAATATTCCATTAATCAGTTTCAAATTTTGCCAGCAATACTCATTTATGGATGCTATGGAAGCCTTAAAGGGAGGTAATTTGATGATTTTTGATAATCGAAAGCTGCCACCTACACAATCGGTGTTGTTATTTTCTGTGTTTTTCGAAAGCAACGTATAGAGAATATTGTCTTTGAGAAATTGAGGTAATGTTTGTAGATTGTATGTGTTTTCACGGTTTTAGAAAAAGGGTGATAACTCCCTTGTGTACTGAACTTTTCAAAAAAAAATTGTTTGGACTATTGGTGGTGGTCGATTAATTCCTGTTTTGCTGTCTATATAATAAGGAAAAGAAAAATGGGTACTTTTTTTTTTTTTGGTAAATATAGCTTTTTAAGCTCTACTGACTCTACTGACTGCCCATCGAAATTAGTGGGTTATAGATTACTAACAACATCTTTATGAACGGTATTGGTATTGAGTTTTTATCAATGTTGTTTGAATGTTTACTTCAATAAAAGCATGGACGATTTGACAATGAGTCAAACTCATAGTGTTCTTCACAGAGTTATTGCCTTTTATTCAAAATTAAACACTTTCACCGTATTTGTACCATGAATAGTTTGAATAAATGTCAGCAGTGTGCATAATTGACATACACATAACATCTCCACTCTTGTCTAGTCGTGCACTTAATGGTGTATACTCTCGTTGCGCTGGCTTCTGTAAAGTCTTTGAGAACTTGTTCTATTTACACTGCCTTTTCAATTTGAGCGCTTAAAACGGGACAAGAGCGAGGTCGTGTACACTTAAAATATATTTAAGCTAACCAGTGGGCCATATTGCCTACTGACCGTTCCAGGTCGGTTATCATGTCTTCACCACACTTTGTGTTATGTATTGTCTTTTCATTGCAAAGTTAATTTCTTCTTTGTTTGTGGTATAGTGCGGAACTACGGTGCCATTTCGTTTGGGTGCTGTGATTTCTATAGGACCATTTTTCTCATTTGTGTGGCTTTGTAGACTTTTATTTGTTATATACTTGATCATCTGTCTGTGTCAAACTTACGTTGCCTATTAATGCTGCCTAGTTTGTTAGTGGTTATAGCCTGGCGGGGATTTCTTTATTTACACTGTTCCGTATTATTGGGATGACAACAGGGAAAGAATGAACTTTTGATGCACCCAAAAATCTAGTTTAAACCTCCAGCGTCCTTTTTGCCACATACTGTTCCAAGGCGGTATTCCTATTGTCAACTAGTAGTCAAGTGACAAACAATTAAGTCATTGCTTACGTCATATATATAGCTTGCACTGTATGACGTCAAACGTTCTCCGTTTGTTCAAGATGCTTATTAATATTACGTGTATTGATGCACATGATACGTAGGTTTATATCGTTTATATATGCAAGGTTTGGGAGCTTGACAAATTTGTTGTAATTAAAATGTCAATAAAATTACTGTTGAGTTTGTCTTCGTGACGTATATTTACCAAAACATTTTATGTTCTTGATGTCACGTACATTGCCGCTTATTTATCCTTGTAATTGTTGTTTGTTTCGATGCGTGTTTTCTGTTGACTTTGGTCCTTGAATGCTTCATTTCTGTTCCAATAGTATATCTATTTTTATATCCCTTGTTTATGTGCTCATTGATGTATTTATATTATCTGTCATAATACAGAATGGCTACAATTCCTAAAACAATGAACACTATATGGCAAATTATAAACGACTTATCCGGATATCCTAATATTCAAAAAGTACACCAACGTACATGTGAATACAAAATAAAAGCAAATTTTAATTTGAAAAGCTCATCGATGTTTGTTTAATTTGAATCCAGCATACTAATATGTAACTTTTTCTTAATGTAACTTTTTCTGAATGTCCATATGATTGTGTCGTGTTTCCCAATAGCGGACCTCATTGGCCTCTTGTTGTGTGACGTATGCTTGCGTTCTTGATAACTTGTTGTGTGACGTATGCTTGCGTTCTTGATAACTTCTTGTGTGAGCTTGCGTTCTTGATAACTTGTTGTGTGACGTATGCTTGCGTTCTTGATAACTTGTTGTGTGACGTATGCTTGCGTTCTTGATAACTTATAAATGGATAACACTCAGTATTATATTTGTATGACCTTGGCTATTTGTAGGCATGTTGCATAGAAAAATGGTATACTCAAACATGCGTGCTATTAAATATATCATTGTATGATATACAATGAGACAATTAAATGTGTCTTTTTTAATTACCGTTAAGTAGACCAAAATGAGGTTTTAAGATGGGTGTCCGTGTTTTAAAGCGACTATTTGTAAACGTGTAGTTGTGTTCGTCTCCATAAAATCAGAAAACACATATTGTTATACACTTACAAATAGATATTTATTATAATCAAAACCTGTTTTACACCATCCGAAAAAAATAAGTAATAACAGAAAATACTGTTTGCACCAATGCTACAATTATATAATTTGTGTATGTGGTAATATATTATTGTTTTCGGGCGTTTAACTAACAGTATTGCAATTAATGACGATATATAATCGGTCTGTTCTAGTTTTGCATTTTTATAAATTACTATGATTAATCAACTACATACATTACGGTACATGATGTATGTCAATTTGAGCGCTGAAGACAGGATAATAGCGAAGTTTGTGTACACTTGAAATCGATTTAAGCTAAGCAGTGGGTCATATTGCCTACTAAACGTTCCAAGTCGTTAAACCTGTATTCACCACTCTTTTGTTGTATGTTGTCCTTTTCATTGTATAGTTAATTTGCTCTGTATTTGTGGTACAGTGGGTATCTCCGTGCCATTACGTTTGAGTGCTGTGATTTCTACAGGATCAGTTTTCTTATTTTGTATATTATACAGATCAATTCACGCTACTGAAAATCAAGATTAAACTAAACACCGTCTTGCCAATAAGTGTGAATCTCGAATTATCCGTGACGCTAGCGGAATATACAGTGGAAATTAAGACAAGAGTAAGTAAATGTTGCTTCATACAAGTAACAACCTATACATGACAACAGTATGTTATGTATATCGAATATATAAAACATTGTGCATTGATTAGTTTTAGCACAACTGCAATTGTTAAAACATATTTGAGACGCAAATACATACGATTTTCTGGCTAGTGTTCAATTAGTTGAATATAAAGCTATTACTATGTTATGAGGTTTAAAGTCGAGCTTTGGTTCAATAACATGGCTTTACTAAGCGTTACTGGTGAACAAGACGAATCCAGATGAAGTCTGCCGTTTTAAATACTTGCTGTTTGGTCCGTTTATTTACGCGAGCAATGTATCTGATTTCAAACATGCAAAAAGGGTGTGGATATATACAATATTATCCCGTTGAGCTTCATAAAGTGTATATAGTTTGAAACCATTTGGTTTTGACTCTGCATACGAATGTTGGTACTTATGCCTTAAATATGGGTATGTACTAAAGTGTATGTAATATCTATCTGAACGGCAAAGCTAATAAGTAAACACTAATTAAAGCTGCAAGGCAGGGAATTCTGATGTTTAATGTCAGTTGATAAGTTATGATAAATATACCTTAAAACCAAAGATATATACTTTCTACGTTAAGTGTTTTTCATATTTGTGTTCATAAAAAATAAAATATCATACATTATTAAATGTTCGATTTTGCTTTTATGAATCTTTATCAGTAGAAATAATACTACATTTGCCAATATGGAATTAACATTCAATTCGTTTCCGGTAATGATTATATGTGTGGAATTGTCCGTGTTTCTCGTAAATATGATTTTGGAACAATATAAAAAGCAAACAAGCAAGGTTTGGCATGTAAACTGATAGGAATGCAAACAATTGTTTGTATAATTAATGAAAATCTGAGAGTTATCAAGCTGAAATACGTGTTGCTGTTTATCAAAAGCAACAACTACGCAATGGATTCGTCAATAGTATTGGCCAAGATCTTATTGATATAATCCTTAATGATAGTTAAACAAAATTAACAACACAGAATTTTAACGTTTTGGCTTGATAGCTTTCATTAGAATTTAATTTTCTGATATAAACATTCAAATGCAAATTGATAAAAAATCGAAAAATATTTTAAGTGACATCAGACTTGCTTCTTTTTCGCTTTTTTTGGCATTATAAATAAAACCGATATAACGCGAAACTTTGTCGTTATATACTCATGGATTTTGGATCTTCATCCCTGAAAAATACTTTTAAAGAGTTGCACTTATTCCATTCAATACTTGCGATTTCATACGATTTCATTCTGCTCCGTAAACATCCCGGACACATAAAGATCCTGGAGACATTGCCGCATTGTACACTGAGTAGACTGATCTATGAACACGTCAAATCCACAGGCGAAACGGTAACCTTTGAACGTTCCAAAATATGTGTTTATACCATTCAAATTTTTTAGACGAGTTCTCTAGGAATTCAAGTTGTAAATCATGCTTATCGCCAACTACATGATTCACAGTCTGATAATCACAGACAAATACAAAACCCATATAAGGATTAGCGGTCTTTGACAGCTGAACAAGGGAAGTTTTACGCAAGTGTAGAATGGCTGCGCAAAACCATTAAGGGTTAAAAGAAGTAGTATATACAACAAATGTAGGTATTTTTCAGAAACGTAACGAAGTAAATTCTTAGTTATGTTTCTTTAACTACTGTTAATGAATGATATGTGGGGAAACATAATTAACTTAAGATGCAATATTCATATTTACCATAAAAATATATAAACATTTACAATAGTTTTGCAATGAGCAAGACGGCTATGTACGATCTCATTCGGTTGCATGTATATCGTTGCATAGTCGGTCGATCCCGTCATTCTGCATATGTAGTCTAGATCATCTGCGACACTTGCTTTTTCAAGACAAACAAACGGTTGTATTTCAAATCAAGCGTCGAATATGACCAAGGCTAGGTCATACGATTCCATGAATTGTTCGAGAAGTTGCGAATGGTCTAAGATAGGTTGGACTCCGACCATTTTAATTACGCAAAAGATACAATTTATTCGGCATAAATTGTTTGTATACCATTTGACTGGGTTATTATCGTTTTTAACAAATAGTGAATCTATTGCATGCTGGATGAAACACAGTCATCCATGGGCAGTTATGAAAGCTATCGCATTCGCAGTCGAATGAAAGAGGTCAAAACATCTATAAAACATAAATAAATATCGAAAATATAAAAATACGGGATTATTTTTGTTTGATGGCATTACGATAATAATATTTGCGCCCACTCAATATTAAATGTTATATTAAACAAGTAACATACAGGAAATCGAACCTGAAATGCCGGTGTGGAACGTAGAAGATGTTACCACTATACAGCGAGTTACACAGAAAGTAACATCTGTATGATCATAACGGGAAACAAGTACCATTCTTACCTTCCGATCATAAAGAGCCTGACAAATGAATATTACCGATATGTTTTAAAGTAAGAAGGATTTCTAAATTGTGAATTTGTAAGCATTGCCCAAGCGCAATATTTAATTATTGTATGCCAACACATCTTCAGTTTGCAAATGCATTGATGTTGTTCACTAAATTTAAATGTTGAATACCATCTTTTATTCATTGTGAGTTTATATTTATATTGATGGGAAGCCTATTATATTTGATTTTAAAAATCAAACTGTTCTGTTTTTTAGCTCCAACATATTTATGCGGTAAACATGCCAGGGATCACGGTTACAATAATCATTCATAGTGTTCGGTAAGTATACAAAGATATAATATGCATATTCGAAAAACGAATTGATGTGTCACAATTTCTGGAATACACACAACGGATTAGCCATATTGATACATGATGTCAATGAACTCAGTTCTTATTTACCTCATGAAAATACGAATAAACAAAAAAGTGCGTTTGACTCTATCATATAGTCTATATAAAGGAATGTTTTGTTTTTTTCATAACGTACATACAATGTAGCTACCTGTATATATCGTTTCGTATGATGATGTCGTATGTTGCTTCGGCCTTCTACATACGAGGACGAATAACAGAAATGCCTCGTCGATTACCGTTCAGTGTGTTTAACGTAAGCTCGCACATGGACTACGTGCCACACGTCGGGGATATATAGATTATTTAACTGCTGAGATCGAGTATAGGGAAAAACTAAACACGACTATCATTGAGTGAAGGATTTCCCTATAAGAGAACTCAGCAGTTAAATAAGAACTAAGACTAAACGCCGAATGCGTTATGTGTTCTTTCATATGTCACCTGTTCTTAAAACAGTTGTTCATGATGTTTTAGAGTAGATTTGTATCCGAAAACAAGGCATAGCATCCTTTATATGTGTACAGTTGTAAATCATTTGATTGAAAATAACACCTATCAGAATGTGTGATGTTCTCAAACTACCAGTTATCGAAGTTAGAGTATGGCAGACAATTGAAATTGACATGCCTTAATGCAGGAATTTTAGTGTATTTGACTTTTGACACCACTTCCCACGGGCCTCAAGAGTGATGTAGGAGATACAATAAAGTATACATTGTAATCCAATCATATGAACATAATTTCATTTTGAGACATAATTTAAAACAAAATACGTCAAATTCGTCATCACCACAACTACGTTCATCTCGATGTTTAAATCAACCAACTCTGTAAGTCAATACTACTAGTGTATTACTTATTAAACTAAATACTGACAAGAGAATCCCTAGGAAGCAGAAAACACAAACAAGAGATAAAGTAGCAGACTCGGTTTTATTGAGTCTTTTCATAAGAGATAATGTAAAGTACAACACCTCTCACCCCTCCTAGCACCGGCTAAAGAGATATTCTACTTTAAAGCCAAAAAGATAGGGTTTGATGATCCCAAAGGACCAGTAAATAATAACACTACCGATTTGTAGTCGGGCGACTTTTTACGTCTGCCACACAGCACTAAACAAACGCTAGTGTGAATGTCAATAAATACTGAAAAAATGTATCCCTTGCAAGCAACTAACAAAAACAAGAGATAAAAGTAGCAGATGCTTCTTAAACTTGTAAAACGTTTATCAAAATAGGTTATGACCCTACCATTTTGCAATGCACTGCATGTTTAGTGGTTGACCCATTTACCTCTTTGATTGTGCTATGAACGGACAGAATGTGGAACCTAAGATAACGTCTATACATTACGTGGTCCGAGTATTAACTTTCATACCCCATCCAACCCCTTCTCCAAGAAAGAAAAACGGGGCTGGCTGTGATATGAAATAAAAACTTAATTTCGGCCTAAAAAGTTTGCATATTGTAAAATTAAAACATTTATTTGGTAATTATATACAGGTTAGCGCATTTTTCAGTAAGAAATGTTTTAAACGTGTTTTATTGTCGAAATATACGTTATAAAATCCTGCTAATGTAAGCTTTCCCATCGCTTAATGGAATTAAGGTGATACCACGTAATGATAAATTATCAAAGGACGGTAGCGTTTGTCTTCAATCTTATATTGTCGTACCCTTAACGGTTTGTTCTCTTGATGCTCTGGCTTCTGTAAAGTCATTAAGTACTTGTTTTGTGGCTTTCTATGGCTTTTGTATATCACATATACATGTGTTGTCTTTATATTGCCTAATAATACTGCCTTGTTTAATAGAAAAATTGGCATGGCGAGGATATCTTTATTTACACTATCACGTTTTATTGGGATGGCAATAGGGTAAGAGTGAGGCTGGTACACCCTAAAACCTGATTTAAATCCACATCGGCCTTTTTTACCACTCCCTGTTTCAAGACGGTTGGTTGTCACTGTTGTCAACCTTTTTATGTTTGTGATGTCAAATCTTGCCTTTTATTAATCTTTGCAATTAGTGTTTGTTTCTATGCGTGTTTTCGATTGACTGTGGTCCTTGAAGTTTTCTGTTCGACTTTTAAGCCGGTGCTAGGGGGCGTAAGAGGTGTTGCTTCTTTCATTACTTCTCATGAACAGACTCAATAAAACCGAGTTTGCTGCTTTATTCTCTTAATTGTGTTTGTTGCTCCCAAAGGATCACCTTTATCAGTATTTATTAACATTCACACTAGCCTTTCTTTAGTGCAGTGTGGCGGCTGTAAAATGTCTCCCCTTGCTACGAATCAGTAGTGTTATTTATACTGGTCCTTTGGGACCAACGAGCCGGTGCTAGGGGGCGTGAGAGGTGTTGCTTCTTTCATTACTTCACATGAACAGACTCAATAAAACCGAGTCTGCTGCTTTATTGTCTTAATTGTGCTTGTTGCTCCCAAAGGATCACCTTTATCAGTATTTATTAACATTCACGCTAGCGTTCGTTTAGTGCAGTGTGGCGGCTGTAAAAAGTCTCCCCGTGCTACGAATCAGTAGTGTTATTTTTACTGGTCCTTTGGTACCAACGAGCCCAATATATGTGGCTTTGAAGTAGAATACCGCTTAAGCCGGTGCTAGGGGGCGTGAGAGGTGTTGCTTCTTTCATTACTTCTCATGAACAGACTCAATAAAACCGAGTCTGCTGCTTTATTCTCTTAATTGTGTTTGTTGCTCCCAAAGGATCACCTATATACGTATTTATTAACATTCACACTAGCGTTCGTTTAGTGCAGTGTGGCGGCTGTAAAAAGTCTCCCCGTGCTACGAATCAGTAGTGTTATTTTTACTGGTCCTTTGGGACCAACGAGCCCAATATAGGTGACTTTGAAGTAGAATACAGCTTAAGCCGGCGCTGGGGCGTGAAAGGTGTTGCTTCTGTCATTACTTCCCATGAACAGACTCAATAAAACCGAGTCTGCTGCTTTATTCTCTTAAATGTGTTTGCTGCTCCCAAAAGATCACCTTTATCAGTTTTTATATCTACTTTTACTTGAATATTTTAAAGAAAAGGAAGTCTTATCGTGGATTACTCCGTCATCGTACCTACATCCTCTCTGGTAGATACAGTTGTTACAAATGCTAAGATAGCTGCGGGAGAGAACATAAAGGTGTTTGACTACGTTGGGCAAGCTCAAAATATGACATTGAACGGTGAAGAAGGTAAGCTTTAGAGTACACGGTGTATATACCGACAGCCAAAAAAAGCGTACCGCCATTTTGACTGTACAAATTACGCATACTGTTTCCATTAGATTATCTAATCTATTTGGATTTTTGAAGCGGTTCCCTGTTAACATTTTCCACGGAAAAATGTCCCCACAAATAAAAAATAACAATAAACAAAGAAATATTAACATTATAAAAATGGTGAAATTCTTTTGGCGTTCAGTATATAATACCGATAGTAGAGTTTCCCTATTGGCGACACTTGAACTATATTTAGATTAGTGCATAATCATTGATATTTTTAAGAAGAACTAGATTTTCATTTTGTCCTTTTAACTAGTATAAAGTTCTTCAGAATTTCAAATTACTGCTTTCTAGTAATTATTGAAGAAAAAGGGTAAATGTCCGTAAGGAAAAGTAATAAGATCCAGGGTCCGTATTCACAAAACTTCTTAGCAATATCTTAACTTTATTCAGATTTTATCAATTTTTTAAACACCTTTTTCTATCGATTTAAGACCTTTTTTATAATATTCCTAATAAGGTCATGGATAAATAAAATCTTAAGCTAAATATTTATCTTAAAATATATGGTTTGTATTGTTCCTGAGAGGTAGATAAGGAGATTTAAAATATGTAAAAATCTTAAATTTTGACTTAAGTAATATTTTCCACTTAAGCTGCTTTATGAATTACCCAACTTGAAGGGTTGATACGTATGTTATTATATTATATTTGAAATTTGCCATTTGTAGACTCGTATAAAGGATAAGAAGTTATTTATAGAATAAATAGAACTTATGTTGAGTAAATGTTTGACAATATAATTAATGTCTACGTTCTTATATGAAACTAATAATATCATCTCTTAAATTTGCATGGTGTAATAGCTGATAAAACACCCACCTCAGGTTCTGGTTATGACTAGTTATGTAACTTTTATATAATCCTTGGAAGAGATTTATATTTAAGGCCTGTTATTAATTCAGTTTCAACTGGAGTTAGTGCAACAGAACAACTATGCGATATACGTTTACTGACCGTTGGTGCGTGTGACTCCGGAGAGCAATGCGTCATCATCGAAGACAAACCAGTCTGCGAGTAAGTTTCATACGTTGTTATATTCCTTTTTACGCCGATAATAATAAAAACGATATGGAGTTTAGGGGAGTATACTGGTTTAAGCTTGTCTGCCCATATGCATACATAAATCGTCCTCATTTATCTTCAAGTGGAATATGTTTTGATTTGTTCATGGTGACTTAGCGTGATATGAGGATGATCATAAAGAACAACAGTTTTGATTCGATTATTTTTAATGGCCATTTTTATGTCTACCTGTCGAAGACAACCTCTGAAACTACTGGGCAGAATCTGACGAAACCTCACAGGAGGCATCCTTTCAAATATCTCGTTAAATATGAACACTATTACTAAAAATTGAACATTCTCTAAACGACGTTTTCTAGTGAACCAATGACCTCTGTGCAACTTGATCAAAGAATCGTCTCATAACCCTTTCTCAGATTTATAAAAATATATCCATACCCGTCAATAAACCTTTGAACTACTTCTTCTCATGAATCAATGGCACACTTGTTAGTTATTTCATGAAGTTATCTGCGTCATAGAAAACAACGTGGAGAGAATCGAAAACTAGCCATGTTGGACTAGAAATCATTTGATTGTATTGTTGTTATAAGAGTTATGGCTCGTTTATGATTTAGTCATTCTTAGA
Source organism: Cyrtodaria siliqua (assembly GCA_037043455.1). Classification (NCBI taxonomy): domain Eukaryota; kingdom Metazoa; phylum Mollusca; class Bivalvia; order Adapedonta; family Hiatellidae; genus Cyrtodaria; species Cyrtodaria siliqua. Next base: position 28,769 of record JAWPHD010008976.1, on the reverse strand, counting down.
TTCAAACGATACTCATGTGCATACATTGTGTGGCCATTAGTACTTGAACTGACTAAAATTGTCCCGAGATGTATTCAGTAGACCCTGGCGACAGTTCTAGTGGTCCTAAATGTACTAAAAACACAAACATATGCTTTCGAAACGAGTGTCAATCCACTGCGCTATTAAATATATGTATTAAATGTAGTATAATAACGAATCCCCGAACTTCTGTTCAATTACAACATGTGCAATATATTGTCAATCGTATTTTACACTTAGATTACATGGTTCAGAGCTATCTTTTTATAAACTACGTAACGCCATTATTAGATATTGTCACTTGTTTCTGTTTCAGGCCCACGAAAACTGAAGGTAAACAATATATTTTCAATTATTATAGTTACAATCCGGTTTAAAATATTCGTCTATTGTATCATTGTTTAAAGAGCATTATTCTGATAAAATAATCATATATCTCAACAGTATAGTGTTAGTTCAGTTACACTACTGTGTTCTATAATTAAATGATAAAATCAACATATATGTATTTCCCATTTTCGTACAAAGCAACTATTTAGCACGTCATTGGCAGTATATATTTGTTTTTACAAATTACAACAATTCAGTATACATTGCTTTCAGTTCAACAGTTATCACTGACATGTGGCTTGCAACTTTTCACCAACCAGACATATTTAGAAATCATCACTGAACAGTTGTTTGCAACTATTCGTCACCCCGACTCATTAGTCAGACTCCTTCCAGTATATCACTGAAACGTTACTTGCAAGCAACTGTTCGTCAACCCTATTCCGTTTTTGGTATCCTTATACATTATTCAGAAAGTTATTTGCAACTTTTCATCAACCAGCCACATTATTCAGCACTCTCTATCTATTAATTAGAAATCATCACTGACAAATTATTTGCAATATGTGTCGTCCCCCGACTCATAATTCAGATTCCTTCCTTTCTATTTTTAGAAAACATCACTGGTCCAGGAACGTTACTTGCAACTGTTCGTCAACCCTATTCCGTTTTTCAGACCGTTATGCGTTATTCAGAAAGTTATTTGCAACTTTGCATCAACCAGGCACATTGTTCAGACCCCTCCCTATTTATTTTTAGAAGTCTATACTAAAACGTTGCAACTCATTACGTGGTTCATATGTTAACTTTCATACCCCATCCAACCCCGTCTCTAAGAATGAAAAACGGGTTTGGCTGGCATGCATATTGTAAAATTAACAACATATAAGACATAATTTGTATACATGTAACCTTTTTTTTTAGTAAAACATGTTTTTTTATTGTAAAAATAGCTGTTACTAAAACTGGATAATTTAAGCCACGGCTTCGGTGACGTCATAATGTATATCAAAATCAACAACAGTGGTTAAAATACATATTTGCACATATGTACATGTTTATATCTATGGGTATATCTCGGTTTTAAATCTTTGTAATTATATGCATACGAGTCTTATTCAGGTTTTAAATTGTCATCGGCAAACGCTCTTTCCATTTAAAAAAAGTTGTACTCCCCATGTCCCCACCTATAAAAATTAAAACATATGGAAATCATATATGATCAAATATAAATTGTGTAAGCTTAATTTATTAGTTAATAATAGTAATTATAAATATACTGTCAACATATTTTACCCCGTGTAATGAATGTACTTCTCTACTAGTAGACCATTGTTTTACTAACATGTTTTATGAAAGAGAAGCCGCCTCTCTGTGTTGGACGATGTGCGATGCCGCGCGAAAGATTAAACTTGAATGTCGGCATTAGCCAGTACATGGATATACAAGTATATAGATATATGGCCAGTACAACAAGTGAATATCGACAAATTGTAGTTTATAATGTTTCGTAAATTAAACATGTTAAATAATGCAGGACTTCTTTAGCACAACTATGTGCGACCAGAGGTATTCATAATTTTTATCATACAGGTAATTTGATCGGCATAATAGTTGTGCATTTTTTTTTTCGTTGAACCTCTCACCCGATTTTAGACTTAGTGTCAAAAGAAAATGCTTGAGCATAACTACTGGTAATGAATCTTTTAAATGAAACTTTTTTAAAAAATAACGAAAAATAATATTTAAAGTGTTTTATTTGCGATGATTTTCAATATTTGCATCTTCATGTTTGAAGAGATTTCCGATGACGTGTGAAATATTATATTTTGAACAATATTGGGACCTACAGACAATGATATTCGCCATAGTACCATGTACTCTGTAAATCTTATGTTTCTATGATATTTAGTTCAAATGTTTTTGTTGAAACGAGCACCATACTATTTGTGTTCGGGGAAAAAGAGAGAAAAACAACAACACTTTTCTTTTTCAACTCGCAATAGTAGTACTTAAGGGAATAAACGTTGTAAAAGTAATTACTTAATCTTGTCAATAAATTCATCTGCTTTAATTTGATACCAGTTATAGGATATTGGATTAGTATTCCCACTAAATCGTACACAATTCTAAAGTGTCAATCACTTGAAAATAATCCGATAAACCTCAGCTTGCACACTGTGCACTCTGTATCGAAAGAGCGAAAGTTAGCTCCACCCACAAAATCATCCCAACGCTTAATCGAATTAAAGCGGGACCACGTAATGTATTCGTCAACACGACTCAGTTATTCAATGGTAGGCTTAGTGTTTATATTCACCCACTCTCATCCACGCGTTCGTGAAAACAAAACCATCTCGGTAAGGGTTTCCTTATAATCGAACGCAGCAGTTAAATAATATCCGATTTTCTTATAATCGAACGCAGCAGTTAAATATTATCCGATTTTCTTATAATCTAACGCAGCAGTTTCACAGAAGTACGTTTAACAGTCGAACAAGTAATCTGTCTTTCACAGAGCACAGTCCACCAAAAAAAAACATTTAAACAAACAACACTTACAAGGCTAATAAGAAGCAAGACGCCAGATATGTGACATCAAAAACACGAACGGGTTAACAATATGGCTGCTTCATAGCTCAAATATAGATATAAAAACCGAAAATGAAAAGCAGCATTCATGACGACAACACACACAGAAAGATTAGACAGATATAGTATACATCTTGACCTTTGCAGATAATTTGCCGCTAATACTTGGACTTGGTATTGGGATTCCTCTGTTCATGTTTGCCGCTTTGCTTATCGCGCTGGTCATCATCTTCTACTACAAGAGAAGTGGAAGAGGAACAATGGAGGATTACAGGTTAATTGACATACTTAATATTTGTTTGTAAGACATAAACAAGCATCACCTTATTTACACTAATAACGAGTTTCGTATGAGTGTTTACTAAAATGTATTTGAGAAATTGTGTGACATGACCTTTCTTGATAAAGTTAAAATGGTCCATTAAGCTTGTGTAAGCAAAGTATACGAACACATGCAACTATCATTATTATACGTACATCATGCTTAACACAAGATGTGAACCTGGTAAGAGTAATGTTTTGGTGCACACTAGAACCTAGTTTAACCCCACGGACGCTCCCACAGTGACAGTTTTGCCACTGACCGTTCCAGGATGGTACCCCTGTTGTCATCCAGTTTATGATTGTTTGGTTGCATACTTTGCTTCTCTATGATACATGTAGCTGGTGTGTGTTTCTGAATGACTGCCGTCTGTGAATGATAGATCTTCATGTTCAACTTGTGTATCAACTTTTACTGAGGTAAAACACGCATATTGTTTCACAAAGCGTGTCTAATTTTGTTCCAATAACAATGAAACTGTATTTAAATCCCATTTAGATATGATCGACGTGTCCGTGAGCCCAGGTTTGACAGACGAATTCCGACAAGAATTGATACGTCAACTTACGGGCCTGGATTCATACATAAAGGTCAATATTCTGACGATGGATCTTCTGAAGGATCGGAGGAGCAGCACTATCGTCGTCAGGCAAATATACCTCCTTACATAAATCAAGGTTAGTGATATCTAAAATACGGTCGCCAAACAACACAGTGTTCAAAGGGTTGTTCACAAATGTAGCTGCGAAACAGTAATGTTTTGTTTGTGATAATGTTGTACCAAAACTTAACAAAATCACCTTTAAAACCACACGGCATAGAACTCTTATGTATTAAAAGTAGCGTTGACATAATCTCTACCAAGTGACCCCTGATGTCAAATTTGGAGCAGCCCCGGGGGTACACTTTTACATAAAGTTATATATGAACGTGTTACAATAAACTCATGGAATAAAGCTCTTTTATATTGAATGTAGCATTAACGTAAGGCCTTCTACTAATATTGACCATTCAACAAATTTCGCCCCACCCCAGTTGTCATTTGTTTAACATAATCATGTCAGGAAAACCTTGAACACTCAGAACAATGCCACTTACATTATTGTTTATGTAGCAATCTTTGCCAAAATTGTTCAAATGGTATTTATGGGATGAAATAGTATCCTGCATGATAATTTATATACATAATCGTATAATGGTGCTAAAGTAAATGTATGTCATCTCATGAAAAATCGTTTAGTTTAATAATACGTCGATAGTGTAGGCGTAACTCACAGTTGCATGTATTAATTGTTTAAATTGTAACATATATTATTCTGTAGATCAAGTCGAATCCAACTTTTCGTGGGACTTTTGGTTTCGTCAAATAGATCCGAACAAAACGGTAAGATTGTTCTCTACTACGTGTTCTTATGAAATATAATTATATTCAAGCATAGAAAGGATGCTTGAAAAAAAATGTAACTTGCAATACCGATATTCATGGAATGCTCATATACATTGATGTTTCCTGATCATACAAATGTAGTAAATATGATACTGTTATTCTTATTACGAAACATCATATATTTATTTCTTCGAAACAGCTGTATAATATATACAATTGAATATTGAACATCTAAATGGCCTGTTAGAATTCGCACTGAAATGTGAAATAACCCGTATTTCTTATAAAAGCGTACCGAAATGGTTACACAAAATAGTATATAAACAATTATATAGCAATACAAATACCTAAACAACATTTAACAGAATCTGTGTATATAAATCCAGTTGGTTCATAAATATACGCGTCTTACTACCTAACATGAACATGCCTTCTGATAGCTTAGCATGGCAGACATTTTGGGATCAATTTGTCCAATTCGTCGTCGTCTCCGACCGTTGTCGTCCGTCACACATTAACCTGCAACCTAGCCTTGGCCATAACTTGAAAAAAATATTTGACATAGGCTCATAAAACGCAACACATGTCTTCATCTTACCTCAAGGAATGTCGTTAAAAGTATCCAATAACTCCGACTTTTAAATTGGCTGGGTTATGCACCTTTTCATAAAACTCTAACCTGCGACATAACCAAGCTGAAATAAGCACACGACAGGCGACACAAGTGTTCCTTGGAACACCCTTCTAGTTAATTAAATACATCAAAGAAATGCAGGAACGGTGGTATTTCTGATATAGTAGGCGTTATATTTTTGAGATACTTCTTTCTTTGATATAAAGTGTATGCGTATAGTAAAATGAACATTTACATTTATTGTATCTGTATTTTATCTTAAAAATATTAAAATACAGAAAAAAATGAATTTATAATGAAATTGCATATTTTCAGTTCAAAATAAAGCGGCCTAAGGTAGACCCCCGCCCAAGAGACATGCAAGGTGTGTATATATTTGTTTGTAATATACATTTACATTTGATTTTGATATTATTATACCTTGTGAAAAAATATCCTTTATACAAATTCTACACCCAGAAGTGAAACCATGTTTCCTGTTTTCCGCTAGGATGATAGAGTGGTATACGCTTTTTACTCTCACATTTATATATAAATTTGCGGTTTCGATATGCACGAAGTATTTGCGCAACCGTAAATCGATGGATGCTAAAATCGCAAAATGCTTTGTTTACCAAATGCGAGTTTGAATGCCCAATACGCTACAATATCAGACATGATATATAAATAAAAGAACGGATTTGGTATGATAATAATACAATATAGAGTGTATACCTGTGAGGGTGCCAGTGGATATTGTCGATGTAAAATATATCGACCAAGGATTGATTAGCTCTACTGGCACCCTCACTGTTATGCACTATATGCATTTAACCTCGTGGCTGCATGCGATCAGGAAATGACGGAAAGTTTGTGCACGACCAGTAGTAATCAACAAGTAAAATATGAATGTAATACATGAAAGCAATCTGAGAATATTATACAATTATGGACTTTTCAGCTGTTATACATGATGTGATATGCACCAAAAAAATCATTATTGACCGAGGCGATAGCCGAGGTCAATAATGATTTTTTGGTACATATCAACATCATGTATAACAGCTGAAAAGTCCATAACTGTTTTATTATATAACCCTCAATTTACAATTATATAAAACAGGTCAATATCAAAAAAACAATTATATAAAACAGGTCAATATCAAAAAAACAGGTCAATATCAAAAAAACAGGTCAATATCGCTAGATATTTTTTCTAAAAAATTACTTTTTAGCCAATGAAAACGCGTCTATTTAAAGGTTATATAATAATAGCAGATATATAACTAACATTTTACTGAAAGCAGACCTAATCGCAAAACTTCCGTGTGTGTGACATTGACCTTGTGGTCGCAGGTGATCAAACATAACGGAATGTTTTTGTAAGACCTGAGTAATCAACGAGTAAATGATGAAAGAAATTCGTGAAAGCATTTTGAGTAAAAACGACAGACGGACAAGGACAAAACAGTGTAGCCCCACCAATGTTACTGATCGGGAATAATATTCTGACTTCCTCTCGAAAATGTTCATTTTAATGGCAGGTCGAATGATTCCGTCGATATAAAACATTGTGAAAGAATTTTTATGTGCTTCCTAAAAACAAAATATAGACTGAGATGTGTAGCAAATATCTTCAGTTATAAAAATAATTGCAAAATAAATTTAAAACACAAATGTTTGTAAATTGTCGTTTAAGGTTATAGTAGTCCGATATGTCCATATCTGAAAGTAAACAATTGGAACATATATTTATTTGCTAGTTGTCGGTTTTCACGATTTATGCGAACATTAACATGAAATGCAATACTTAAAATGATTAAATTTATTTAAACATCTGGTTTGCAACTTAAGCTGCAGGAATTGTTACGATTTCCTCATCTATAAAAAATAGTTTCAATACTTTCTTATAAGAATAAAAATATAAAACTTAAGATTTGGGGGCAAAACACACACACACATTTGCAAAAAGAAATGAAAAAAATACCTACGTTTTGACCAATGCTATCTTTATATGGTACATGTATGTGATATACAGCTACAAAAACTATTCATCTTTGTTGTCTTTAAAAATATTAATAAATATTTTGGTTATCGTCTCGTAAAATATCTGCAGACTGTACTATTATCTGCCATTTTAAACTCATACTTTCAATTAAACATTTATTTTTTTTATCTTTAAACGAAACGTACGATCATATTTAATTTCCACACAGTTTTAAACAATTATGATATGTATTTTGTGGAATTATTTAAAGATAAACCTCTATGGCAATAGAAACATATAGTTTTAAAACTGGAAAATAGTATGCAGCTAATTCAAAATAGTATTTAAAGTGAACCGCGTGAAATTGGACATTATTTTTAAATGACCACATTCTAAATGACAGTTACACGTAATTAAATGAGACATTGTGCCATGAAAAAAAAGGAGATATGACGTATTAAAAATAAATGGAGGCAATCATCTTGGAACGATGACGTCATCGCGCCTTTTTTCCATGTATGGCATATTGACATATTAAAGCAAAGAAAAGCACTGCAAATTGATTTAAAATAAATATAAAGATATAAAATGTATACATCATATGCTTATTTTTAAATTTCAATGATTTCTATTTTGCTAATATGCCAGATAACCATCTTGCCCTTAATATGTGTCTCGTTAAAAGATATTTCTAATTTGCTAATGATATTTTATAATTTTAAATAGTTAAGATCAAGTCAATTTGACTACTCGTTAATTATTATCACTCATTTAGTAACATCTGTGGTAAACTAAGAAGAGCAATATATATATATGTATTTATTAGTATGCATGTATTATTACTGAATGCAGTAATATCAATATAAATAATTGCCTTACAGTTGATTTGTTTTAAACTAATAGCAACATTTTTATAAGTTTTTCTTTTATTTCAGATGATAGCCATATGTAATTTTCGGGCTATTCCAACAGACTTGACACATTTCGAATATACTGTTGGTTTTTCGAAAGCAAGCATTGTGTTGTAAAACGTATGCTGTGAGTGTTTGACACCCCGATAAAGATATGTGTTCACCGAACTACATTTAGTGAACGTGTATACGTTATAAAAGTTGGGATGAATGCTTTACGATGTCACATTATTGACATAATCAAAATGAATACATATAAAAGCAGCAGTACTCTATCGCGGAATATTTGTGGATATAACCATCATAATATACCTGTAATCAATGTAAAGCCGTATTCCCCTGGATATATCTAGTAATCCTCGAGAAAACATAGTTTGAACCGAGTCCATGTCTACATTACTAAACGAGTAAACTAACACATATGCAATTCGAAGTAAGTTGTCAGTGCTCAGTAGCTAAAACAACAACAATATAGTGTTAACATACTTACCTAAAACATTCCAATTTTCGCTAGTACTAGTTATTTCGATTCGGATCAGTCTTGTACGCCAATCCACCATTAGTCCATACCTGTATGACCTGTAATGTCAGGTAAACTCAGAGAGTGTTTAATTATCATACAAACGTAATAGTATGATTTCAAAATGTCGATAAAAAACAACGCACTGTTTAGTGTTGACAACTAAAGCCTGCTACTCCTTGTATGATTTTAAATATTATTAACTAACCAAACTTCTCATGTAACATTAGTAGTAATAACCAGATGTTTATATTTCTGTTAAAGTGATGTATGTGTAACAGTGCTGTAACAAATTTACATTTACATGTTTCGTTCTATCGAACGAATACGTCTAATGTCGAATAAACTTCAATGTTCAAGCATGCGGGTCTACTGCGCACACATCCAATGTGTCTTAATAGAAAATGGCTATTTAACTGTCTGAAAATTCACTGAAATTCACTGACGGTAGTTGTCTTAAACTGGCTATTTAACTGTCTAAAAATGCACTGACGGTAGTTGCCTTTCTTGCACTTATTATTATTATTATTACCATCTCTAAAGGCACGTTATTGCTAGTACTGGGACGGCAACCGCGTAATAGTGTAAATATTAGAATCGATTCGACATTTTCGGCATTTCAAGAGATATATTGTAAATTAAATTAAAGGTACACATTAGTCCGTTATTATCACATGTCTGTCATTTACATCATCCAAAACAGCAGACATTGTTTTTAATTCGTTAGTAACAAGTATCCATTTCTGACGAGATGCATTCGAAATATCATATATTTCGACATAATTGCTCAAGTGTCGATGTACATTTACTGGGTAAGTGTGTGTCAGGGATTTAGGAAATCATTATGAAATGCTCAAAAACAGATCTATAATATGTTTTACCGAAATATATATATGCTTGTGTGTGTGTTAGTGTGTGTGTTTGTAAATAAAGAAAGTTATAGTTTGCCATTTTAATTAATAAAGCAATATATTTTCGTCGTGTTTAATCAGAGTATATGCATATTTAACCTTGTTGAGATTACTGAGGAATCTATATTCTCATGTTTGATATGTTTGTCTATACAATTTGTTAAAATCTATTTTTGTGAATTATCTTTCATTGTTAACGTTGATATGAAGCGACTAAATATAGAAAACAGTTTAAAACATTCCACATCAAGAATAATAATGTACGTCTCTTACTAAAGAATCCTTCCTGGCTGGTGCTAAGCACACAGAGACAAAGACCGATTGGCACTCTCAAACACGTATATATTACTTACCTTTTATAAGGCTGCTTGTGTGTTAACAAGTGCCAAGCTACAAAGTCACAAATTTGGTTATTTACGCTCGCGTTTTGGCCCTGAGGATGTTTACTATATAATCGCACAAACACAGGTAGTCCTGTAGTTTGTCATGGTCTAATTTGACGCTGTTCTTGTTAACAAATGACACAATTATAATATATTAAGCACGCCTTATTGGGCTAAACTTAACCAAGCGCCTTACAACCACACAAATACGGTATATGTTTTTGTTGTTTTTTTCAAAATTCCATATGTTTAAGAAGAGTTTACGATGTTAACGATTCTAACTTAAATGGCTTCATCTACGAGTCCATAACAAATTGGTTTTTGTTAAAGCCTATTATATATTATATTATCTTTTTTTTTTAATTTCACAAATGTTCACCGACATCTGTACCCGATAAAACATATAAACTAAATGGCCCAGTCTTATAATTATTTATAGTATTACCGAGAGGTTATTTATAGTATTACCGAGAGGTTAGCGATTTTATAGATGCAGCCATATTTAGGAGCACCACCGTATTCCATTTCTGTTTTGCCGTGATTTAAAACTTATTTGAAGAACTTACTTACGGTGTTAAAACACAGTAATTACTTATTGTGTTAAAGCACAGTAAGTGTTTTAACTCGGCTTTAAATTGTATACAAGTGTTCTTCAAACTAGTATATAACGTAACAGAAGTCACATAAACGTTTCAATTTGTTCCATTGTCATGGTATATGCATGTACTGTTTATAGATTTATACTGTATTTACTGTTCTTTAACATTGTCTATACTTATAAACTCTAATTTGTAATAAAATAGCAATATTGCAACTGTTGTTTATATTGTGTGTCGTGTCTCCACATTTGCCATTTACTATACACCACATACTGAAATAGTCTTGAATTCTGGCATAATGCTTTAATTTGGTTGTATACCTTTCCTGACACATATCTCAAATACGTTAAGAGTTTATTTGAATTAAATTATTTTTTACATAACTAACAGTTAGCAGTGGAGCAGTCGTTTCTTTAATTCAAACAAGCATCTGTAAACAACCTTTAATCAGCTATGTCTTTAAGATTGGAAAGCCGAGAACGTACTCATTTCCGTAAATAGTGTTACAAAAGTTGGTATAAAAGTCCACCAGGAAATGTAGTTTTTACAGAACATATTCAACCAAAAACATGCATTAAAACCAACTAGAATTACAACATTAATAAGCACGGCATGTAACATCACAAACACACACGGGCTGACAATATGGCTGCCGCCTTGGAACGGTCAGTGGTAAAAGGCTTCTTAGGGAGTTTAAACCAGGTTCTATGGTGCCATGTATAAATGCTAGTGTAGGTGTGGCTCTTGTTGCTAACCATCACCCCATTCCCTCTTGTAATAAGCGCCATCTTAAATATAACTGCATTCACTAAACAAACTAAACAAATGAGAAAAATGGTCCCATAAAAATCACAGCACCCAAACGCAATGGCACCGTAGATCCGCACTGTACCACAAACAAAGAGCAAATTAACTATACAATGAAAAATGCAATATACAACCGAAAGAGTGGTGAAGACAGCGTTACCGACTTGGAACGGTCAGTTGACAATATGGCCAACAGGTAAGCCTAAATCGATGCTAAGTGTACACAGCCTCGCTATTATCCTGTCTTCAGCGCTCAAATTGACAATACAGTGTAAATAAAAGTACATCCCATCGAAAGGAAATCTCCAACAATAATGTCAATTATGAAATGGCATTACGTAGTCTGCATCAGCTCTGAATATCAATCAAATACGCACAGTGTGTACACATAACTGCAGCTACTCTGATCAAAATATTCTTTATATTATTTCGTTGAAAATGTAAATATTGAAAGCGAACATTGACCTCGGCATCCCCAAACAAAAGCCTTAACATTATTGTAGATTTATAGCAGAATACCGCTTAAGGTGGTGCTAGGGGGTTTGAGGGTGTTTGCAGTTTCTATTACCTCTAATGAACATACTCAATTCAACAGAGTCCGCTACTTTTCTCACGTGTATGTCCTCTTTGCTTCCAAAAGATCCGCTGTTCAGTATGTATTGACATTCACCGCGACTACTAACTAGTATGGTTATTACTTACTGGTCCTGTGCAGTCTTCAAGCCCAGCAATTGTGGCTTTTAAGTAGAATACAGATTAAGCCGGTGCTAGGGGGCGTGAGATGTGTTTCACCTTATATAACATATCACCAAACCAGGTATGCTACATACATATGCCTCTCTCTTGTTTGTTGTAGTTGCCTCTGACGGATAGCCATTTAAGTATTTAGATCGTAAAAGGCAGGATCGTCGGGAGTACATACAATTTAAAAATGGAACCTTTGATAGTCAACTTACTACTGTGCCTGCCTTGTGGATTTTGATTTAAAAGGAATACGGGAGTCACTATGAGAATTATAATCACACGCACATATACACACACGCATGTCCGTATGAAGGCGCGCACACTGACTCACGCATGTACGCTCGCACGAACATACACTCTGAACAGCTCTTTAATTTCGCAGAAATTTATTTATATAAGGCACTTTAGCATCAGTGTTAATGGAAACCAAACTCGCTGGGATCTGACAGAGGAAGAAGTTATTCATCAATCAGTACATGGTAACTATTTGAAAAAATGTGATGCAGAAGTCGGTTGAAAACATGTGGACAAGTCTAAAAAGGAGAGAGGTAAGTGCATCAAAATGTATCCAGTGTATCCAAATGTAACTGCATGCAATGTATGCAATTCAGTCTGCCATGCATCACCTAAGACCTTTCACACGATTAACCCATTGACTGCTTCCTGTATCTGTGACATCTGCCAATCACGTACACACTTATGTATGCACCCAATCCACATGTACCAGTCCGAACTCGCCATGTTTGCAAATGTCATGTCCCCCGGACTCCTCATAATACACGACCGTGACGTTGTTTGGAGCTACATCTTATGTAAGCAATATGTACATTTAGTTAGGCCGCACTGGTAAATATCGACAGTTTTAATCAAAATACACAACTTGTAAAATCATAAATGCGTTAATATTTGATGGTGTTTGATGAAATAAAAGTCTAAATGACTTATACTTTATCAATAGTATGAAACAGGTAAAATATCATTTATCAGATATACGCATCGATTAAAATTGATGCACTTGGCACAATTTTATCAACGTTTCTATTCAAAATCCAGGAAAGTAAGACTCGGACAAAACAGTTAAAATCACTAAGTCACTATGCACTCATTTTGTTACAACAGGTAACGGCACTTTATATCAGGTTATAAAGAGTCCCCGGAGAGAGCCAATAATGATTATGGAAATCGACGATGATATGACTTCAGTTCCTGCGGTGTGTCTGTAATGTCTCCGGTGTATCTGTAGTGCCTGCTATGTGTATGCAGTGCCTGGTGTGTCTGTAGTACCCACGGTGTGTATATAGTGCCTGCTATGTGTCTGCATTGTCTGCGGTGTGTCTGCAGTGCATGCGGTGTGAATGCAGTGTCTGCGTTGTGTATGCAATGCCTACGGTGTGTCTGCAATGCGTGTGTCTGTAGTGCCTGCGGGTTGTCTGCAATGCCTACGGTTTGTACGTTGTGCCTGCGGTGTGAATGCAATGCCTGCGGTGTATATGCAGTACCTGTGGTGTGTCTGCAATGTCTGCGGTGTGTATGTAGTGCCCGCGGTGTTTATGCAATGCCTGCGGCGTGTCTGCAATGCCTGCGGTGTGTATGCAGTACCTGCGGTGTGTATGCAATGCATGCGGTGTGACTCCATTATATACGTATGTGGCTGCGATGTGTTGCGATATGTCGTTGTAATAGATGTGTACGCGGTGCCTGCGGTGTGTTTGCAGTGCCTGTTGTGTGTCTGCAATGCCTGCGGTGTTTATGCAGTGCCTGCGGTTTGTATGCGGTGCCTGCGGTGTTTATGTAGTATCTGCGGTGTTTATGTAGTACCCGTGGTGTGTCTGCAATACCTGAGGTATGACTGCAGTTTGTTGTGATGTATATTATATATGTATGTGGCTGCGATGTGCTGTGATGCGTCGTTGATATTGATGTGTATGTGGTGTGTTATGATGTGTCGTTGATATTGACTGCGTTGTGTTGTTATGGGTTGTTTCCACTGGTGTGTATGCGGTGTGTCGCTGATATTGATGTGTATGTGGTGTTTTGTGATGGGTCGTTTCCAATGGAGTGTATGCGGTGTGTTGTGATGTGTCGTTGATATGGATGTGTCGTTCATATTGATGTGTCGGCGGTGTGTTGTGATGTGTCTTTCATATTGATGTGTCTGTGGTGTGTTGTGATGTGTCGTTGATATTGGTGTTTCTGCGGTGTTATATGATGTGTCGTTAATATTGATGTGTCGGCGGTGTGTTGTGATGTGTCGTTGATATTTCATTTTGTCTGTGGTGTGTTGTAATGTGTCGTTGATATTGATATCGTTGATATTGGTGTTTCTGTGGTGAGTTATGATGTGTCGTTGATATTGATATCGTTGAAATTGGTGTGTCTGCGGTGTGTTGCGGTGTCTCGTTGGTATTGATATCGTTGATATTGGTGTGTCTGCGGTGTGTTGTGATGTCTCGTTGATATTGATATCGTTGATATTGGTGTGTCTGCGGTGTGTTGTGATGTCTCGTTGATATTGATATCGTTGATATGGGTGTGTCTGCGGTGAGTTGTGATGTCTCGTTGATATTGATATTGTTGATATTCGTGTGTCTGTGGTGTGTTGTGATGTGTTGTTGATATTGATATCGTTGATATTGGCGTGTCTGCGGTGTGTTGTAATGTGTCGTTGATATTGATGTGTCTGCGGTGTGTTGTAATGTGTCGTTAATATTGGTGTGTCTGCGGTGTGTTGTAATGTGTCGTTGATATTGATATCGTTGATATTGGTGTGTCTGCGGTGTGTTATGATGTGTCGTTGATATGGGTGTGTCTGTGGAGTGTTGTAATGTGTCGTTGATATTGGTGTGTCTGCGGTGTGTTGTAATGTGCGTTGATATTGGTATCGTTGATATTGGTGTGTCTGCGGTGTGTTGTAATGTGTCGTTGATATTGATGTCGTTGATATTGATGTGTCTGTGGTATTTTTTGATGTTTCGATGATATTGATGTGTCTGCGGAGTGTTTTGATGTGTCGTTAATATTGATGTGTCTGCGGTGTGTTGTAATGTGTCGTTGATATTGGTATCGTTGATATAAGTGTGTCTGCGGTGTGTTGTAATGTGTCGTTGATATTGGTGTGTCTGTGGTGTGTTGAAATGTGTCGTTGATATTGATATCGTTGATATTGGTGTGTCTGCGGTGTGTTGTGATGTCTCGTTGATATTGATATCGTTGATATTGGTGTGTCTGCGGTGTGTTGTAATGTGTCGTTGATATTGGTGTGTCTGCGGTGTGTTGTAATGTTTCGATGATACTGATGTGTCTGCGGAGTGTTTTGATGTGTCGTTGATATTAATGTGTCTGTGGTATGGTGTGATATGTCTTTGATATGTATGTGTCTGCGCTGTGCTCTGATGTATCGTTGATATTGGTATCGTTGATATTGGTGTGTCTGCGTGTGTTTGGTGTGATGTGTCGTTGATATTGATGTGTATGTGGTGTGTTCTGATGCGTCTTTGATATTGATGTGTCTGCGATGTGTTGTGAGGTGTCATTGATATTGATGTGTCTGTGGTGTGTTGTCATGTGTCGTTGATATTGATGATGTAATGTGTCATTGCTATGGATGTGTAAGCGGTGGGATGGGATGTATCGTTGCTATTGATGTAAAAGCGGTAGGAAGTGATGTGCCGTTGCTATGGATGTGTACGCGGTGGGATTTGATGTGTCGTTGCTATGGATATGTATGCGGTGGGATGGGATTATCGTTGTTATGGATGTGTACGCGGTGGGATTTGATGTGTCGTTTCTATGGAAGTGTATTCTGTGGGATGGGATGTGTCGTTGCTATGGATGTGTACGCGGTGGGATTGGATGTGTCGTTGCTATGGACGTGTATGCGGTGGTATGGATGTGTCTGCGGTGAGTTGTGATGTCTCGTTGATATTGATATTGTTGATATTCGTGTGTCTGTGGTGTGTTGTGATGTGTTGTTGATATTGATATCGTTGATATTGGCGTGTCTGCGGTGTGTTGTAATGTGTC
Organism: Cyrtodaria siliqua; assembly: GCA_037043455.1. NCBI lineage: Eukaryota > Metazoa > Mollusca > Bivalvia > Adapedonta > Hiatellidae > Cyrtodaria > Cyrtodaria siliqua. Next base: position 12,619 of record JAWPHD010008976.1, on the reverse strand, counting down.
GTTGATATTGATGTGTCTGCGGTGTGTTGTAATGTGTCGTTAATATTGGTGTGTCTGCGGTGTGTTGTAATGTGTCGTTGATATTGATATCGTTGATATTGGTGTGTCTGCGGTGTGTTATGATGTGTCGTTGATATGGGTGTGTCTGTGGAGTGTTGTAATGTGTCGTTGATATTGGTGTGTCTGCGGTGTGTTGAAATGTGCGTTGATATTGGTATCGTTGATATTGGTGTGTCTGCGGTGTGTTGTAATGTGTCGTTGATATTGATGTCGTTGATATTGATGTGTCTGTGGTATTTTTTGATGTTTCGATGATATTGATTTGTCTGCGGAGTGTTTTGATGTGTCGTTGATATTGATGTGTCTGCGGTGTGTTGTAATGTGTCGTTGATATTGGTATCGTTGATATTAGTGTGTCTGCGGTGTGTTGTAATGTGTCGTTGATATTGGTGTGTCTGTGGTGTGTTGAAATGTGTCGTTGATATTGATATCGTTGATATTGGTGTGTCTGCGGTGTGTTGTGATGTCTCGTTGATATTGATATCGTTGATATTGGTGTGTCTGCGGTGTGTTGTAATGTGTCGTTGATATTGGTGTGTCTGCGGTGTGTTGTAATGTTTCGATGATACTGATGTGTCTGCGGAGTGTTTTGATGTGTCGTTGATATTAATGTGTCTGTGGTATGGTGTGATATGTCTTTGATATGTATGTGTCTGCGCTGTGCTCTGATGTATCGTTGATATTGGTATCGTTGATATTGGTGTGTCTGCGTGTGTTTGGTGTGATGTGTCGTTGATATTGATGTGTATGTGGTGTGTTCTGATGCGTCTTTGATATTGATGTGTCTGCGATGTGTTGTGAGGTGTCATTGATATTGATGTGTCTGTGGTGTGTTGTCATGTGTCGTTGATATTGATGATGTAATGTGTCATTGCTATGGATGTGTAAGCGGTGGGATGGGATGTATCGTTGCTATTGATGTAAAAGCGGTAGGAAGTGATGTGCCGTTGCTATGGATGTGTACGCGGTGGGATTTGATGTGTCGTTGCTATGGATATGTATGCGGTGGGATGGGATTATCGTTGTTATGGTTGTGTACGCGGTGGGATTTGATGTGTCGTTTCTATGGAAGTGTATTCTGTGGGATGGGATGTGTCGTTGCTATGGATGTGTACGCGGTGGGATTGGATGTGTCGTTGCTATGGACGTGTATGCGGTGGTATGGATGTGTCTGTTATGTGTAGTGATGCGTATTGTCTATTGATGCATCAGTATGAGGTATTATAACACCATATATACTGATGGGAGTGAATATGATTACCACTATAGAATGAGCTCTGTAACAATCGAGCTACATGTATTTCTGATATTTTATATTAAAATCACAATTCACTTATTTGATCTAACTTGATTTATTTCAAATGAATGTCGTTTTCAATTCAGTAATGACCTGCTGTTTTATTTACTTGTGATATGTTTCTTCAAGTGCAACCATGTTTATGACGAAAATAACATGCTGTTGATCTGTAGATGTCATACTTGATAACGACATCATATTTGTGCAATCAATGAAACAGGTTGCCAAATGTATCCTTATTTTGAATAAATGTAATTATTGCATACGCATTTACAAGCTCCGTTTACTTTCAGTGTAACAGGACACGTCAATATTCGTTCATATTGACGTGTAATTAAGTCTTATTGGGTGTGCCATGTATACTCGTTCATGCTTGGTGCAATTATCTGTTCATGTCAAAGAAAGTATGTCACGTGATGGAAACAATGATGATTTCATTGTGAAATTCCCACGGTGTAACGACACTATGTTTGTTTCAAACAAATATTTTTAATGAAAATTAAATGTTAAAACCTATTATTCGTGTCTATATTAAAAATGTGTATGCAATAAAAAGGTTATTAGATTTGTATTGGGATATATGCACTCTTTCTTCCGCGTATACATATTGGGCTCCTAACTTCGCGCAATATTGTTACAAAAGAACTCGTGCATATATCCCAATACAAATCTAATAACCTATAATTATAACGAAAGAAATCTTAACCAAAATGCGCTAATATCCTTGTCGCTTTACTGACTGTTTGAAAACTGATGAAACTTCTACCACGTACGAAATAAATCGTAAAAGCAATAAGAAAAACTTTAAACCTTGTTATGTGTATGACTGTAGTTTGTTTGTAAAGAAACTAATAAGAGTCGCATTGATGATTGAATTGGTTGAATTGGATTTTATAGTCGCACCAACAGCTAAGGTCATATGGCGACTTTCCAGCTTCCACTGGTGGAGGAAGACCCCAGGTGCCCATGGGAAGGCAATTTTCGTGTACGGGCGGGCACCTGGGTAGAACCACCGAAGTTTCGCAAGCCATCTGGATAGCTTCCTCAAATAAAGATTCCTAGGCCCCTGAGGGATCGAACCTACAGCGGTGAGGGGCAAGTGATTGCAAGTCAGAGACTCTAACCACTCGGCCACGGACGCCCCGTCGCATTGATGGAGGAAGAGAGACACATACCTATGATTTTGTATTTTGTGTTTAACTTACAAATGCTCAATGATAACAACATTTATTTTCAAAAGTACATTCGCATTCGTCAATGGACTTTTGATCGATAGATGTTTAAAATAATGAGTGATGGATTAGTAAAACAGTAAAACTATATATGTAAAAGTAGAATAGAAAATGTAGCATTCAAGGACCACAGTCAACCAAATACACGCACGGAAACAATCAATTACTACAAGTTGCTTTTTAGTAAAAACAGATGTTTGGGGAAAGGGCCATAAATTCGCCAACAAGCATTCAACCGGAACACGGCGACGATATGCACAATTAGAATTTGTTCTGATCATCCCTGCAAACTTTCTAAGAAATCTGGCTAGGGGTTCATGAGAACTAATCCGGACGCAGTTTGTGTATTGAAACCTTTGAAGGGCCATAACTCCGCCATTCATTCAATCGGAACACGGCGATTACATGCACAACTAGGCTTGGTATTGATCATCCCTGCAAACTTTCGTTGGAATCCACGGACAAAGTTTGTTTATTTAAACATTTAAAGGGCCATACTGACGCCAAAAATCATTCAACCGGAATACGTCGAGGATAAGGACAACTAGGCTTGGTACTGATAATCCCGTCGTTGAAATCCGGCCAGGTGTTCAGGAGAACTAGTCCAGATAAGTCGTGTGACATACAGATGACAGACAGACAGACAGAGGGACGGACGGACGGTCGGTGGACAGACAGACGGACAGTACAAAAACAATATGTCTTCCCTCCACAAAGTGGGGGATACATAATTACCCTCTTTCCCAATAAAACGGGACAGTTGATATTGTTGGGTGACTTTATGTGTTACGATGCAAGACACATCCTGTTACAATATACGATATCAATTATCGCGCGCAACTTGGTAATAAACAATTTATTACAGTTTCAAGAAAGATCGCGTGATCAGATAGAAAATGTGCACACCCTTTATTCGTAAGCCATATACGGCATACACCCAGCGACTTTGGTTAAATAAGGACGTTTAACTGAAGACAAATTGTGTAATTTAAACGGACGTTTTTCATTCATGTAAGTTATTTGTTTAAATTCAACCTATGCTCACTATTAACTGCATACTATTAAATCTCAAAAAAATAAATAATATATTTTTAACTTATTAACAGTTTAAAAGTATTTGTCTTCAACATTAAACTTTTTTGAAAAGAATTAAAAGATAAGACTGAGGTCAGTGCCTTCCAAAGTTGTACAAATTAGGACAATGCGACATGCAAGATGGCCGTCATTATCATATTTAGTCAAAACCTTAAAAAATCTTCTTCACACGAACCGCTAAACAGATTTTGACAGTTGTTGTTTATAACTGATTGCCAACTCATAGTCAACAAAAGCTGTACAAACAAAGTTTCTAGGGTAAAAAATGACTGTGCCCCGGGGTTCCAAATTTTTTACGGAGATTTTACATGCTTTACATAGACTTATATATGTCATCTCCTCAGATACCGCTTGACCAAATTCTCAGGTGAGCGGCTCAGGACCATTTGGACCTCTGTTTTTTTTAGGTTTCTTATTTAAAAAAAAAAGGATTCAGATGCCTGAGTAGATTAGTATATACTCAAATGCAAACATATATTGGGTGTTGGTGTGGGTAAATACAAACAAATAAAAAAGAAATAGAAAAAAAACAAGAAAAAAAACAACAATTCTTCCTAAACTTTTTGTTTAAGCTCACCTATATTCTTAGTTGCCTTATATAGTTTATGTCAGTTTACACAATTAAAACAGTTCAAATGATAACATAAGAAATTGAGCGAAACGAACGTTGGGCGAAATGGTTTGAGGCGAAAATGTAAAGATCGTCTTTGATGCCAGCGACTGCTATTTCTGTGAACACAATGTCCCACTCGTCGTTGCCTTTATTAAGACCGAATTGCATACTGCTGTGTCATGTTTTCCGCACAAATATCCACGCCTGATGTTTTGTTTGTTTGTTTGTTTGTTTGTTTGTATGGTGTTTTTCGTCATTTTCAACACATGTAAGGTTATAAATGACGGTCGATTTTTTGTGGTGGATGCAGACCACCCACTTTTCCTGGGTAGAACCAGTACTGTACACCTCCCGCCATCCGTAATAATCGACACTTCTTCACTTACAAGTCGACCTCCCAGTGGGATTCCAACCAGTAGCGGTGAGAGGCGAAGTTTTACAACGCAACGTCGTTAACCATTCGACCACGAAGACGCTCCCGCCTGATGTAGATTGTCGCAAAAAAAAAACTCATGATCCAATGATTTGATCCATTAAAATGCATAAGTCTTCATCATTAAACTTTTTCGAAAAGAATTCATCCACTTTTATTAATTACGCTGTTTTAGTTTTGTAAAAATTAACTGAAATATATTTAATATTTTCGCTATTAATGAAAATAGTTAAATAATAACATACCATTTCATATTGATTGCAGTTAAGTCTGTGAGAAGTATTAACCAAATCCATGATGTTTAAACTAAAATGATGTATCGTACGATTTGTGTATGGTACTCATACTTTATTAGTATGCATATACAAATTTTTAAATACAGTCTACTATATAAAAATCATAATATGAAAGAGACACTGCCTAGATGACGGGCAAAGCACTTTGATAACATTAATGGAAATGAATAGATTGCAAATACGAATACTGTAAGTACATCAGGGTCTTTCAAATACATTTTTATTAGGTAGACCCTGAGAAGAACTACATGTAGATTGTTGAACGATAAATTCAAGTCATAAAACCAAGGAATTACTACCTGCTAGACCCATTCACGAAACCTAGTAACACAATGATCAATAGTTTGATGGGTGTTAACGCCAGAACAGAATAAGCCTGATATTCCAATTGTACGAGTACACTTACATGGGCTTGATTTAAGAGCGGATCCAAATTAAGCAGATCGCACGCTCCTCCTCCACAGCCACCTTCCCTCCAAATAAAATCTGGCAAGCATATTCTTAACCTATATGGTTTTCGGATTTAAAGGGAGCGCGCGTTTGGTCATTTGTTGTTAATTACCAATGGAATTAAAGACACCATTCATTATGTAAATGCGTCAGAATTAAACTAATGCTCAACATTTAGGAAACCAAATTCGTCGCCGCTTAATATTTCACGCACTGTCTAAACTTAAATCCTGGATATGCACATGTAACTACAATTTACACGAGAGTTTTAAAATGATCGCCAACGCCTAGAGTATTACATGTGTTCAAATGAAGTCCGTGCCCCGGGGGTCCAAAGCTTGTACATTGAGATTTTGCATGTTTTTCATAGACTTATATAGGAAGCAACTTTACAAATTCTCTGAAACCACAAGGCACAGAGCTCTCATATATTACATGTAGCATCAGTTTATGTCTTCTACTAAGTTGGTCAAATGGTAACTTGGCCCCGCGCCTGGGGTCACAGTTTTACCTAGGCATATCTTCTTATCTGAAACTACAAGAGCCAGAGGTTTACTATTTTGCATTTGCTATAAGCTTATGGTCCTCTACCAAGTTTTGTTTCAAATGGTGACCCTGGTGTCAAATTTGGCCCCATCCCGTGCGTCCCAGTTTTACATAGATTTATATAGTAAACAAAATTAAACAATGTTCTTCTCTGAAACTACAAGAGCCAGAGGTTTAATATTTTACATTTACTATGAGCTTATGGTCCTTTACCAAGTTTATTCAAATGGTGACCCTGGGTTCACATTTGGCCCTGCCCCAGGGGTCACATGTTTTACATAGACTTGTATAGGGAAAAACTTAAAAAATCTTCTTCTCTGAAACCACAAGGCACACAGCTCTCATATATTACATGTAGCCCTGGAGTCACATTTGGCCTTGCCCCAGGGTTACACACTAGCACCTTCATGTTGTATTTGATCTTTACCAAACTTTGTCAGTATCTTTATATCAATGTTGTTAACACAACAGATGCCACATTTCTTGAACAATCTTAACCAAACTTGCACAGATTGTATCTGACCATAAGAAGTTCGATAATGGGCCAGTTCTCAGGTGATCGATGACTTGTTCCCCATCACAAACTCCATATAGCCAGTAGAGCAATACTCTTTTTTCTTTAATTGAGAGATTAGGGGCCCTGTTGGATCAGTTTTACATAGAGTTATAGGGAAGAACTTCGAAAATCTTCTTCTCTGCAACTACTAGAGATAAAGGTTTAATATTTTTTATTTATTATCAGCTATTGGATCCTCTACCAAGTTTGTTCAAATGGTGAACCTGAGGTCAAAATTGGCCCCGCCCAGGAGGTAGCCAGTAGAGCGATACAGGCCCTCTTGGGCCTCTTGTTTCAGTTTTCTTAAGCAAATAATATTTAATATATTTCTTCACATATGGCGTTATGTCACAAAAACTAAACATACACAAAGTTATCATTTGCTTTACATTTTTCATTTCTTAATCAAACTTTGCATAGCTGCACTAAAAGCAGTGACGTAAATCACTACTAAAAGGCAGAGAATGCTTATTAAAACATAAAATGAAACAGTTGACGAAGTATTCGGAAATGATACAACTTAGGCCATAATAAATGTATTGCTAGATTAGTATCCCCGACCGCAGACGTTTTTTTATGCCGCCCTGGCAATTTTTATTTCTTCAAACAAAAAATAATCAAAATTCGCTTATTTGTATTGTTTAAACAAAAAATATTTCTTAACATCGAAAAATGTTTAAATTCTTAAATTAATATGTGCCTGAAAGTATGACACACTATTAAACATATGTTTTCAATCTTAGTAGTACCTAGTAGTATATGTTACTATTTTTGCCTTGTGCCGAGGCAATATTCCATTTGTCGTATAAAATAAAAAATAAAATAAATAAAATTTAACCTCGCCCCTATTTTTAAATAAATTTGGATGATAAACTAGCAATTAATTTATTATGGCCTTAGAGAATTATGCTACAAGATCAATTGAATAGAACATGTTTTTTATATTGCAAAAACCATGAATAGACTGAAATAAACTTTACAAACTAGGCCAGGTAATTATTTGTAATACCTCCGTGTACTTTTACGTTGTATTCGCTATACATTGCGCTAACGCTAAGCATAAACCTGGGTTCTGGGTCCTTGGTTAAAGCTTCTAAGCAATTTTTAAAAAAAAACACCTTTTTCTATCGATTTGACGTTTTCTTAATATTGCTAATAAGGTTATGGATAAATAAAATCTACAGTTAAATATTTATCTTAAAATAGATGGTGTGTAATGTTTCTGAGAGGTTAATAGGGAGATTTAAAGATATGTAAAAATCTTAAATTTTGACTTTAGTATTATTTTCCATTTTGTTGCTTTATGAATACGGGCACAGGTAGCGTTCCGATCCAAATGGTTTATTTATAGCACAGGTATTGTTTATGTTAACACAAAGTTGAAAACTTCACGTACCAAAGCCCAAAGCGTACGTTTTTATTAATCACTGGTTTCATTTAACAACTGGCTACATCGGGCGATTAAAAGCAAGTTTGACGGTAATATTTTCCACTAATAATTGACACAAAGTCTTCATCGTCTTCGTTGAGGTTGAAAATAAACATAATGTGGCTTTAAATAATTTCTAGAAACAGGTGACACGTGCACCAAAAGGCACCCATCTAGTCTAAGTAGTTGTCAGAATGATTGTGTTTTTCATGTTGATCAAGACTGTGTAGGCATGACATAAAATTCGATGGAATTTTTATAAAAAAAAATGCTTTGGAATAAACCTTTTTATATGGTAAAACTCTACTTTTGGTTTTCATTTCCCCCCAAATAGAAAGAAACTGTGAGTTAAGAAAAATAGTTTTCTGTTAGAAGTTATGATGACATATACATATATCACATGGTTTTAGTCGTATGTGTATTTTTGCCTATGCTTTTTTCAGATGGCCTCCAGTCACTTTAATATATTAAAATAGCACGATATAGGTAGAGCCTCATTTATTAATGTAATCCAAATTGAATAGGCGCTGTCCCCTGTCAGTGTGATAGTAAGGATCCTTTACCATTCATGGAAACATTTGCAGTGTCCAACAACAGATGTGCATTCGCACTTGACCAATATCATATTCTTGCTTTAAAGTTAGTTTGATAATAAACGTAACCTTGCATTATTGTGTCTTGTGCATTATCAGCTTATAATCTAAGTCTATGTAAAACATGTGACCTCTGGGCGGGGCCAAATGTGACCAAAGGAACACCTTTTGAACAGGCTTGGTTAGAGGACCATAAGTTTATAGTAAATGCGAAATATTAATCCTCTAACTCTTGTAGATTCAGAGAAAAATATTTATTTCCTATATAAGCCTATGTAAACTGTGACCCCTGGGGCGGGGCCAAATTTGACCTCAGGGTTACCATTTGACAAACTTAGTAGAAGACATAAACTGATGCTACATGTACTACATGAGAGCTATGTACCTTGTGGTTTCAGAAAAGAAGGGTTTTTAGTGTTTTTTCCTATATAAGTCTATGAAAAACATGTAAAATCTCAATATACAAACGTTGGACCCCGGGACACGATCACGTTTTATCCGAGAGACTTTTTTGAACAAATCTGATAGGCTAGGCGTTGGCGATCATTTTAAAAGAAAAATTGTCGAAATCTGTCCCTTGGTTCTTTAGAAGAAGATTGTTTAAGGTTTTGACAATATATAGTAATGGCGGCCATCTTGGATGTCGCGCTGACCTTATGCTAGCAAATCTAAAAAGCAGTTCATTTAATAATCATACTTGTGATGTTTGGTCAAAATTGACCAAGCGGTGTCTGAGGAGAAGTCGCCACGAACAAAAGTTTACGGGCGGACAGACGGACGCACGGACTACGGACGCCGCACCACGCCACGATCTTTGATCAACAGAGCTAAAAAAAAATGAACGTTTAAAAATGTATTATTACATTTGTGTTCTTCTTTCTCTTTTTACATATGTTACTCTTTTTTTTTACTCTTTTTTTCTCACTTTTGTCACTTTTTTTACGTTGTGACATTTTTCAAGTTTGAGGTTCCTACATACGTTGTAATCAACGTCACTGAAGCTGTCAATTAATATAGCAGGACACGCGGCAATCTTTAAAGTCTTATTAAGCGTGTCAATATATAAAACCAGTAAAAAAAAAAACACAAAAAATATGTATTAAAAAATAGTAATATGCAGCAATAAATGAATTGCAGATATGCAAGTAATGTAGGAAAACTAATGTATTACAGTCTTAAACAATCAGTTGATTTATTATTTGAAACATATTTTGATATTTGGATTGACAATTATTATATCCTGGCGTGATCAGTTCTCGATATAGGCCTTGAGCCAGGACCCAAAATTTTCGATATTGTTACCAACTCAAGGGACAAATTCTACCCTCACTTTTTGAAAAGAGCAATGTATATAGATTACATTTTTCCATGATAACAATCTGGAACAGGTAGCTTATATAAAAAAAAATCGAACATTAATAGGTTATCATGGTAGCGCTTTCATATACGTTTTTGATTTTCATTTTTGAATGTCATGCTTCTGTGAATAATTATTGATGTACTTTTTAAAGATGCACTTAAGTTTACAATTCATTGAGTTACATAAAGCGTAAATGAGCTCTTTTTTAGCACTGAATTCAGTTTAAAATCTCCATTTTGCTTCAAATTAGAAGTCAATTTACCCCACCCACTATTGACGCATGTTTATGCATTGAGTTTAGTTAATATTTTTTACAATATATGTGCAAACTTGTAAGAATCAGTAATTTACCACCTTTCTACATGATTTAAATAATATTATAATATGAATAAGGGATTGTTATGATATATTGATGAAATTAAGTACTAAGCAATGTCCATGTCATTGCACATATGTTTTCAGTAAGCCTGATAAGTTGAGCCGCATGCCAAACTGAAAGTATAAGCCTTTCTCAAAGTAACTGCAACATAAATAGTATTTACATGTTCTGATATATACATATATTGCACAGACGACACATAGTCCAAAGGATTCTAGATAAAGGAATTGTGCGGTTTAACGTGTTTTTTATTTAACAAAAGTCTTTTTTAGGTGTATGCGTCATGGCAATACTTATTATGATTACACATTTGGATTATGTATTACACATAAATACATAAATTAAACCAGTGAAGTAATCTTATTATTTATTACTTCACTGATTAAACATTGCATATTGCAACGCAAAATCTTAAAAGTTGTCTATTGTAATACTTGTTAATTACAATATATGCATATTCTAAGGATTTTTACACCTGAATTACCGCACCCATATACAACACAATGAAGAATTCTGCATACGAAATGTAAAAATAGTAGTATATGCATTTGCATGAACCATTTTTGTGTTACTGAAAAAAGAATCGACGAAGATGAATTGATTTGAATTGGGGTTTTACGGCGCACCAACACAAACATGTTATATGGCGCCAACAGGAATGAACATTCGATCCGGCTCACTCTTCATTAACATCTAGATAAAAATATACAGAATGTGCCTAGAACCTTCTTACCTGCAGAACTGCAGAGTTGCTGCAAATTCTCTAGTAAACACTTCATTTTTCGCTTGAGCCACGATCACTGCCACCACTGAAGTAGCACCTGAAACAATACAGGTTTCATGATGCAAATAATGAACAAAATGAACATGAATTCGGAGAAATGTTACCCCTATGCCTGGATATGCAGTGGTCATATTCTTGCCCGGGAACCACACGGCGTCGACAAAGAAATATTTTAGGGTGATAACCAGATCACTGTGCTAACTACTTACCATGGCAACTATTTGTTAGTATTGGTGCAGTTGTTACAATATCACCTGCTTAGGATATTTAACTAAACATACTTTGTGATGTTCTCCGTACTTGATTTAGAGTATGGAATTAACCTAGGATAGTAAGCATCAACCCTATTTTTGCGCGTGGAAGTGGAATGATTATTACCTAAAAAAGGTGTATTGCAATGAAGAGAGAGGGAGTGTGTGTGTTGGGGTTGGGGGAGGGGGTGGGGTGGTGGTGTTGATATATATGCATTTAAGAACCTGCCCTACTGACGAATAGACACCTATGTTTCTTTAACGTGAAGGGAGAAAAAAAAAAAAAGCGATACACGGGATCGCCTGGTTTACGTCCCCATCCGACGGACGAGGGTAAACGTTTCTTGCCCAAGAACACACCGACAAAATTCACTGGCTCCGGTGAGGTTTGAACCAGGTATGAACCTCTGAATTTAAAGTCCCCCGTGCTATCCACTGCTATCCACTGCATCAACAGGCTGTATGCGCTCAAGCAGGATGACTGCATTAAAATACATACAACTAAAATGTTAATCCGTCATATTTTTTAGTTATATCCAAGAAGCTGGGGTTCACAACGGTCCTCTCTTATCTAACATTCATGGATGTCGAGTTGCAGTATACCTGCAAGCTTATATATGCCCCAGCTCATTGCTGTTTTGATTAAAACTTGTCAATTTGGCAATTAATGGCCTTGGGATAGAACAGGAACAATTAAGAATACTCCAGTTCATAGTATCTGATTTAAATAATATAACTTAATGTGACAATATAACATACATATAAGATATAAAAAATATATAAACGCTTACAGATAAGAATCGGTACCCAGTGCATCGAGATAGATACATTTAGTGATCACGGTTAGTTTACGGATGTTTTACTCTAAAAGCTATATCCGACATACAGGTGCTACTTCAGTTAAAGTAGCTATCCCGCCAACAACAGCCACATTTTACAACATATGTACATCGTTTTCTAAACCTACTGACCATAAAGTATATACATAACTTACATCGTTTTGATAATCAAAAACTCTATAGATTACAATATAAAAAAGCTTTAACCAGCCAGAAAAAAAAAATGGATAATTCATTTTACACTTATTCCAATTACGGATATTACAAAACCTCATGAATAAAACATATACTTTTAAGCGACACATATGCATTATTATATGAGATGAACACCTGGATAGAGTTTTTGATAAACTGTTTTTTGTAGTGTAATTTTGTCGTAATTAGGCGGTTATTTTAAAATGTGTAT
>JAWPHD010008975.1:0-109106 GCA_037043455.1 Cyrtodaria siliqua | reverse complement strand
GGTTATGAGTTAGTATATGTGTTAAATATGAGGAGTGTGTGCAAGGTAGTGGAGGAAGGGGTTGGGCGAGATTCAGAAAGTCAATTATATTCCCCACTCCACCTGCACCTTCATAAATATTAATACAGTAAACAAAATGTAAAACAGTTTATATTCCTCAATCTCTTATTGGGGGTGGTGGTGGTGGGGGGGGGGGGGGGGTTGTTAGGGGTTGGGGGAAGTTGGGGAAGGATACAGCGTACTAATGCGAATTTTTAATGTTATGTATAAGTTAAAAAAAGCTGGAAAGGGCGGGGAAAGAATCAGTCAGCCAATTGTTTTCCCACCCCCTTTCCACCCCTATTTCCATACCCAAGTTTCCCCAGTATTTTCCAAAGCGGGAGGAGGAACAGGTAAACGAAACATGTGTCAAATATATTTTTTTTTATCCATTTCATTGTATGTGTTAAACACATTGCGAGTGTATATTATATAAAATATTAAAAAACCCGTCTGAACGTAATATTCTCAGCCGATGTTTGAAAAGTCAATTCAGAAAAAAATAATATCCGGGCATAGGGCGGGAATCAGCTAGCCAATTATTATATTTGAAACTCACAACTAGACGTGAAGGTGGGTGTACGAATGCTAGCAGATTTTTTCACCGGGGAAAGAATTGGCTAGCTGCTTCTTTCCCCAATGAAACTTATCGGCAAGCTCAAATCTCTAAATGACAACACTTCCTAAAATATTTCACAGAGTTTCCAAAACTACGGATCATTTTCTTAGTTAGACCATTTCCAAGGTAATAATATACATTTAATTGTTATTTTCTAAAATAAAATAGTTTTGACATTTAAAAAAGTAGAGAATATAATAAAATTAAATAATAAATCATTATCATAATATTATTTACATTACAGCTTCTTATTTGTGTTGTAATAGTATTTGTTAAATCGTAGATATCGTGTGTATTTAATATTATAATAATAGAGGGTTAACAGTCGTTGAAACGTTAAAACTATTAACTAAACGTAATTCAAATATGTTTAATTCAGCGCAAAACAAAGCTTATTGGACTCTGAGATTGCATATAACCATTGTTTAATAGGCAATTTGCCAACTAGTCCGGTTTGATATTGTTATTGGAGTTAGTGTTTAATTGTATTAAATATTGGTACGTCCATACGTGTGGCCGTTGGTAGTACTTAAAGAGGCGATCTGAAAGAGTGATTGGAGTCAATCAAAATACAAATAAAAACCTTCATATATGCACCAGTTTCATATAAAATGTGTATATGCATTACCTTAAGCAACATGCTACCTTTGGTTTATCTATTGTTTATGAAAATGTTTGATCTGGCAATCTCGACGACTCCGCTTGTTTGTGTTGCTTTAAGGGAGTGCATTGCTAACAGTTGTACATATACATAAAGTGTACTTCGATCACAAAACAAGAATGTATAAGCGCCTTACAAAGACTCATGGCAACTTGATTTCTTTAAAACTCGAGGCGTCCCGTTAGTTTTTTCCACGTAATATGCATATGTTTTGCAATCAATAATATTAATTATTAGAATAGTACAAAGCAATTGTTTTTACATATCAATAGCTACTGATTATTTTGCACCAATAATATATTTAAAAAACTGGTAGAATAACGAATATTTTTAAAATCTCATTTTTTTATTTAATTATATGAAAGCAAGTTTAAAGTGAGATTGATACAGGATTAATAAATCGAGGAGCTAATTTTAACGCTTGATATAAACTAAAGATTGTCATGTGAATTATACGAATTAATTAATAAAAAATTATACATCAAAAACTAGATTATTCGTATTGCCATCCAAACGCGAACATAGTTATCACTTCTTCTGTGCATTTCAGGAGGCCTAGACGTTGAATATAAACTGTTGTATTACTTGCCATATGTTTTCATATCTGATATGGTTAGATAGAATGAAAATAGACGCTCCTGGATATGTTTACAATCTTGCCATAGTCATCCGTTATGCTTCACAAAGTCTAACATTCATTTTGACCCCTCTTGTTGAAATTGTAAAAAAAAGAACAAAATGGCGGCGTTATGTTTAGAAATTGTCGTCTGCGCATGAACGTTTCTAGGGTTCGGATGTACCAAGTAAAACTGGGAATGCATGATGGTGTTGTTGTTCAATGTTCAGCACCTCCAGCAATCGATCATACTTATCTTTTATTTTCGAATGAAAACCATTATATCTAGTTCTATCTAACCATATCAGGTATGAAAACATATAGCAAGTAATAAAAAACAAATTCAATTCATATTCAACGTCTAGGCACCATGAAATGCACAATAGTCAAACGACACTTATAGTTATAGTTGTTGGATTCAAAAACACAATTCTGTCTAATAATATATGAACATGTATACAAATGTAATACATACATGCAACTTTACAATATGCATGCCGTCTCATTACAATAGCGAAAGCGTAATCCTTTTATAAACAAACAGTATCGTTTAAAACTGCAATTGTATAGAAAATAAATAATGTTAAAGATTAGTCCTTCCTAAATTATTATTATGTTTTTGTTTTTTTTAAAACTCCATTTAATAAAAAGCGAAAACAGTTATCACTTCCTTCAAATATAAAACAGTTATCGTTTAAATTAAAATTCCATATCATAATCCAAATGTATTATACAATATATATAAAGCAATAATATACATATCTCTTCTATTACAAAAACAAAACAGTTATCAACTCCTTCAAACGAAAACAGTTATCGTTTGAATACTAAGTCCATACCATGATCCATCTGTAATATACAATATAGAAAGCAATAATATACAATTCTCTCCGCTTATAAAAGCGAAAACAGTTATCTTTTGAATACTAAGTCCATACCATAATCCATCTGTAATATACAATATAGAAAGCAATAATATACAATTCTCTCCGTTTACAAAAGCGAAAACAGTTACCGTTTGGATACTAAGATCTTACACAATATAAAAAATAATAATATATATTTCTGTCCTATTCCAAAAGCGAAAACAAGTATCGCTTCTAGTCAACGACAGGTTTTGGGATCCAAAACATGTATCCCTGTCTTATAATACTAGTATATGCACTAAGGTCCGCGGGATAATATACGTACTAAATGACCAAAATACAATATACACTAGGGCCCGTGTGGTAATATCCATACAAACCGACCGAAATCCATTAGGTATTAAGGTCCGTGTGGCAATATACACACTAACCCACCAAAATATACATACTTACACACCAAAATACAATAAATACTAAGGCCCGTGGAGGTAATATACGTACTAACCCACCGAAATCCACTAGGTACTAAGGTCCGTGTGGTAATTCACATACTAACCCACCGAAATCCAATAGACACTAAGGCCCGTGCTGTAATATACATACTTACACACCACAAAATTACTATGTACCATCGCAGGTAACATGGGTTACAACAAGAGAGAAAGGTACATATATATACATACACATGGTAAAACAAAACGGTATGCAAGAATCAAAACATATAATTATTAAATGTGAATGGGGAAAGCAGTATCAATAGAAGACGTCTCATGTACGACGTTACTTGGCATTTTATAAAAAATTCTGACGAAGACACGTAGGTTTTTTTTTGACTTTGATTGCGAGGTGGGTTAAAAGCTCTCTGTATTTAATGACATTCGTGTGGTGGTTGAGATAACGTTTTATGTACTGCTTAAACATCTGCCAGGATTGCGTTAAGCTAGGTAGTATCATTACGACATTATTTGATTACAGATATTACGCTTGAGCTGAATGCATTATGCTTTAAATTGTTCTTTAAGATAGATTATATCAAAGTTCATTCAAAATCACTGCTATGAATTCATACTCTTGATATAACTCTGAAACACAATTCAAAAGATGTATATTTTAAAAGCATGCATATTGTTTTAATGCTATTAAAAACAATGGATTAATATTTCTCATTTAGAATGTGCGTCACAGACTACCCAACGTAAATAAAAATCACCGTTTGTATCAGTGATACGTTAATTGATATGGTAAATAAAAAAATAATTGTGTAGCGTTTCGTAATTATAAGGATTGATTTTTATTTTTTAAAGATGTTATCAAAGGATAACACGTCAAAGATGTGGTTTTATAAAATGTGTGGCTGATCTTTGACGTGTTATACATTGATAACATCGCAATGTAAGTGTACTTTAATGAATTACATTTCCAGTTCCATGTAATTGACCAATATGTATGTAATTGCAATTTAATTAATTGCATTAATTGCATTTAATTGACTTCAGGTCTGATGTATGAAGAGGCATTGAGTTTGGTCAAGCAGTTTCTGGGATATGAGCTTACTGCAAAATGTTAAGCAACACTCTTGGAGACGTAGACACAATTGATTTACCTCTCTGAATCTTTTTATTCTCCTCTTCTCAACCTCTCGTAACAAATCCCATTTCCAAGGACGAGGATCCGACTGTTGTAAAAGTGTGTGCGAAGGCTGGCATGACGCTTACATACACTTGGAAAATGATGTCGAACGTTAAACAGCCCAAGAAATATTCCAGGGCATTGATGTTTAGATGTCACCCACGATTTACGGAAGATCGCGAATCGGCAAATGATAATATGTGCACATGAAGGCCAAACATATACAGATTGTGACACACAAAGTGAAAGACTCCTTCGAGCTGGACCAAAGAAAGAGTGTCTCGGAAATCGCTACCAAAGCCGGATTAAGTCATGGAACTGCCCATGCCATCATCAGCTGAGACTTTAAAATGAGTAAAGTTAGTTCTCTCTGGATCCGAAGGCTTCTTAGTGAACGCGATAAAGAGAGCAGAGTATCTGAACATTGTTAAAGTCGCAGCGACGTCATGAACGTCGTCAAAGTGCTCCGTAGAATGAAACATTTATGTTTACAAATTAGTACTATTTGGTTAATTCTGTGAATAACGGGGGAAAAAAATCACAGTTTGTTACAAATACATTGATCTTTTGCTGACCAATTTTTTGTTTTATTGTGAGCGCAAATTATAAAGTTATAGAATCAGTCACAAAACTTTCGGACTGTCCCTCGTATATGTATGTTACAGTATGTTGTATTTGTAAACATTTGGTTAGTATTATTTGATTTCGATATCTTCAATTGCGAGATAAATCCTTAACTCTAATTTAATAATAAACATGCTAAATGCTGAAAAGTTGATAACATGCAAGTAACTGCGCTACCCGGTTTTATACAAAATGTATGACCCATCACTGACGTGTTATACTTCGAAAACATCGCAGAATATTAAAAAACAATCCTTATAATTACAAACTTATATCAATGATAATCTTTGCTGACCGTTCATTTTATTTCACATGCCCCAGTAAGCTCCAAATTAAATTAATTTCAGTTGAACCGATCAGCCAAATCACACATTTTCAAATTTGAAATCTACCCAGCCCAAAGGTATAGATCTAGGTGCGCTATGCGGTTTTATACAAAATGTATGACCAATCATTAACGTGTTATACTTCGATAACATCGCAAAAAATGAAAAAACAATTCTTATAATTACGAACTTATATCAATGATAATCTTTGCTGACCGTCCATTTTATTTCACATGCCCCAGTAAGCTCTAAATTAAATTAATTTAAGTTGAACCGATCAACAAAATCTCACATTTTCAAAATCTACTCCGCCCAAAAGTATAGATCTAGGCCTAGATATTTACGTTTTCTTAAAAAATATGTTTCTAGTGGCGTACCTGCTTTTAGGCACTTCAGGAGCTGGCCGAGAACTTTTTCCATGATATGTTCTCTTTATCCCAAAACGTGTCTCCCCAAACTCGTCAGAGTGAACCATTTTGCCAGCGGTAAAACGGTTCAAAATGTCGGTTGTTCTTATTGATTCAGCTTTTAAAAATAACATGACATATACACAATCATCAATAGCGTTACGATTGTAATATCTTAAGTGTACCTTTACTAGGTATATTAATCTGTATCGTGCTAGCCCACATCTGTTTAAATCCACTGTTTAGTTTACTTATTTACTTTCGTTTTGTGACGTTCACGGTTTAAAATAGTGACGTCATGTAATGTTTCGTTGCGTCCTCGTGGCTAGGAATGAAACAGATATAAGAAACTCAGGCGCGTAGCCAGGTGCAAGCTCAGAAGCCGGAACCGTTCCACTTTTTACCCCCTGATATATAGTGTTTGGAAACCCGAGCATACCCATGACGCTTTCGCCGCTCAAATCAAATGTTGGGCTTCCACTTTAGCCTGCGCATGCGCAACTGGAACTATTTCATTTTGACGTGTTACTGCGAAACAACAGGACACTTTTAAGAATGAAAAACCAATCAGAATGCAGTAAATATGTGTATTGTTCGCAGTTTGTAATTATATGTAACATAAATCTATAACTATCGTTGTTTCCACAAAGTTTGTTTTAAAAATAACAAGGTTGACATTGCAAAGTTTGTTTAATTCCATCAATGCGGACAAAGGTACATCCTTTCTAATATTAGACGCTGTAAATCGGAAAACACTTTTGAATTCTTCGGTTGAGTCTTAAAGTTGAAAATGACAGTAGGAGTGTATAACTGTATAGAAGCATTAATTTAGTTTATTGTAATATTATTGTTTTTATGCGAAGCAACACGAGAACAATCGGCGTAAATCATATCACGCTTGTGCTTATTAACATATTCTAAATGTAAACATCGAACAAGCGTTACAAAACGAAGCTCAGTTACAATCAGTTAAAGTTTTACAGTTTATTATCACCTTGTATCATTTAGTTCATAATTTATAATATAGTACACAACTAGATATTATGCATAGGTTATAGTTCATTTAGTTGAATGTTAAGGAAATAAGTTCAAAGGAGCCAAAGCAACCGCAGAACTTATTTGGTTGAACACGCCCATGGTCTAGCTTCTTTCTTTTTTCTGCCAGCAACCCCTTAGTTGACATCTGTCATAGCAAATACTGCACTGATTTTCGCGGGCTTTTCACACTAAACTATGCTCTGCAATGGCGGATACAGAATTGGAGATTAAGAGGGCGCAAATGTTGGTAAAGGGTGAGAACAAAAAGCACGAATTTTCATCTTTTTTTTTCTTCAGATTTAGGTTGGGGTGTGTGGGGTTTGAAGTGGTGGGCGAGGGCGCAACTTAAAAAAGCACCAACAGATGACAAAATAAAACGACGAAGGGGAAAATATATATGAATTTTAACAACTGCTCAGAGGGGGTTGGTCCCACCCCTACCCGCCCACTCATCCTAAATCCTCGCATGCTCTGATGGCATAGCACATTTTAACACGAGCGACGCTTTATTATAATTCACACTGGTTGACGACCAACACGTTTAGATTCTTAAATTATTCTTGAACGGTGCAGCCCTAAATCTTTTACAAGGGGCGATGACTGTGTAAACATATGTTTACTGCAGAGTCAGGTTAGGCGGAGCTTAGTTTCTCAATATTGGGAAGTCAAACAAGTTGAAGCACTTAATGACATCACTTAATAGGTATTGTAAATCTTGGGCCAATATGAAAATAACAGGGGTTAAACATTTGATAATCACTTGATACTAATTGAATGAAATAGTTGGTTGAACTATAAAGTACATTATTACTTTTCTTATGATCTAGAATTAGACACTTGTGTCGCTTTTTCCTTTTTATTATATATAGTATGTATAAACTTCACCTTATGTAAGAAAAGGAATATGGAAAGAGGAAATTTGGAA
This sequence comes from Cyrtodaria siliqua, assembly GCA_037043455.1. Lineage (NCBI taxonomy): Eukaryota > Metazoa > Mollusca > Bivalvia > Adapedonta > Hiatellidae > Cyrtodaria > Cyrtodaria siliqua. The sequence continues at coordinate 101,356 of JAWPHD010008975.1, read as the reverse complement.
ATCGCCGAACACGATAAATACACAAAATATTGCAGTCTCGGTTTGATTGAGACGGTAGTAAAATTGCTTGCTACCGTTCCCTCCCTCTAGCCCCGGGTTGAGCAGAACTCATTATTTAAAATGTCAACAGTACAGCACCTTGAGCCATCCCGAAGAAGGTATGCACGTGGCGGTGAACATAGAACCTTCAATGGGGTGTTTTCATATCATTCCCTGGCCAGCGGTCCCAAAATGATTTGCCCTAAACGAAAACATTCAATGGACGAAATAAACAAAATGGAATTTAGTAGGGAGCAGATGTTATTAAGCCTGCATATCACAAATAACAGTCAAAAGACTAAATGAAAAAAGCAAGCAACGAATCCTAGGGGAGATTAAACAATACTCAGAACCTTCAAAGCCTGGAGCAGTAGAACCATATATTCGAAATTAAAATAAGAAAACGAAAGTATTTGAGAAAGTACCACCGATATATGTAACTAAATATCGGGATCAGCGATCTCCAAATTTCTGAATGTGCCTTACTGTATGTATTGCCTTGAGAACACATAACTGATATATAGCTAACCAACGTAACTGATTGTCTTGAAATACAACACTCTCAATCGAAACGCATATTTGTTTATATTGGTCAAGATTCACCTGATTTTTCAAGAAAATTAATGCGGACTTATTTCATAAAAAAAGACATGCATCATGTCATATTTCAACGGACACCGAGTTAACACTTGACATATGTATTGTAACAACTGAATGCACATTTCTAAACTTTAGAACTGCTACTACAGCATATTGTGTACATTGCAAACATTAACAGCAAAATTCAGGAAAAAGTAGTAGACATGTTTATAGCATTTTCTCATACGAAACAACTTGCACGACATAGCTTATACTTGTAGTTTATATTGATGTATGGGCGATTATTGCTGTTTTTTGTACGGTTGTTTATTTGCAGTTTTTATCTATCTTTGATACCGTCGTAAATGGTGAACATCAACATAATAACAATTACAATGTCGCATTTCTAGCATGAATTCTGAAAGTCTACAAAGTACAATGCCAAACTAACAACCGAGGCTTATGTAAAGAAGCATCTTAAACTAGTAATAATTCCTTTCATCGCATTTTTTCAATTATATAAGGCAGTAATGAAGATATTTAAACAAGATGATTTTTAGTGTTTTGCAGAAGCATGTCCACGTCCTACGAGAGGGGAGCCAGCTATAACTATGGGGTATTCATGTGAACAGAGATAATCATGCTAAGATTTTCAATCTGGGATGGTATGTGAGTGTTTTTACGGTCTGAAATTTTCGTTTTAGGCGACGCGTAAAACGGAATGTCAGACCGTAAAACCAACCACACACCGTCCCAGATTGATAAAAATTAGCTTTGTTATCTCAATTCTAATGGTTTTCCATGTAAATTCCAGAAGTATAAAGAAAATTTTACATACACACTAGTTTTGTCAATGCAAACTCAAATTCATCGATAAGGCATTTTGTTGATGTCATCCAATGACGTCGCTTGTTTCAAAGTTATGTGACATCAAGTATTTTTCAGACGATAAATCGCGTGTTTTACGGTCGCAAATATGTAGTGTAAGCCAATGGAGTAACGCGATATATTATAGTTGCATTTTAATTGATAATTTATGATAGTGGTTATTGCTGAGACATTAATGTCAATATAATTACAATGGTTCTTGTGAGGAGATTTCATAGATTTTGCTATATTTTTGAATATACAAACATGGAACCCCTGGGCGGTGTATGCTTTGATTCCAGGGATTTCATTTGCACACTCTGACTGATTATTTATGAAAATCGACTGTTGATATACGTACACAGGTTATGAAGACGATTTCTTTTAAAGTATATCCTTGTAAAATATCGTTAGTTAGAAACTCCCTAACGGCATTTTTGCCACCGTAAGTTTTAGTACTGTACCCCTGTTTTAAATACTTTTGCGTTTGTGGTGTCACATGTTTGTTTCTATTTTTTCCTTTTTGTTGTGTTATAGTTAAATTAATGATTTTTGTTGACTATGTTCTGTGGATGCTATATTTCCTGTTCGACTTTATTACTTACTTTTGTTGCCAAATTAGCGTTGTTTGTGCCATTCGACGACCATTAAAAGTGTCTCCGGGCATGTAGTCAATACTAACGACAATTTGGACAATCACCCTAAGGACTTGGTAAGAAGTTTGTGAAGCACTCATTTTCCTATTTGGTGATGCTTTCATCATGCATGGAACTACCCTTTATAGACTAGACAAACAGATGATATCCGTATGTATACTAACAGCTCCTCTTGTCGAATATTTGGATGGTTGTAGTGCTATGAAATATATTCCATGTTGAATATTTCACCTGATATTCAGATACTATGTGTCACTGAGATTACTCAGTGTGATCGAAGCCATTAGTAACACCGCTCGGTATCTGAATGATATATTTAACATTGACAAACCTTTCGTTTCTTCTTTAGTTAATACTTGTTATATCTATCTCAAAGAACTTCAAATCAAACAAAAGTAGATATCAAAGGCGAACAGGAAATGTAGCATTCAGGGACCACAGTGAACCAAAACACGCACAAAAACAAACAATAATTACATAGATGATAATTACATAGATGAATATTCATCATACACATAAAAGGATTGACAATAGTGCTTCCCGTCCGCCGTGAAGCGGTCAGTTGTAAAAAAGGCTGCTGGGGGTGGGGGGTGGGGGTAAATTGTCTAATTTACATCTTTCTTCTTGAAAATGGAGAAACAATAAGCAAAGATGAATTCAAATTGGACATTATTAATTGTCTCCACTTTGACGAGGATATTCTCCGTGTTCAAACCAGTTAATAGAACGCATAGAAGAAAAACTGTTATACAACGTATTATGACAACGAATGTAAATATCTTAAAGGCGTTCAAAGCTGGTGCCTGGCGAGTTGTGATATACTAGACTCGACGACGACCATTTAATCTGTAATAATCATGATAATGTATCTATAATTTAAGAAAAAGACCGTGTCAAATGTCTTTGAACTGTCAGTGAAAATCATAATTGCCAACTGCCTCATATCTAATGACTTGCAGATATAATGAAAATGCGTCTGTATGTCGCTGATTGATCTGGCATAGCACCGCATTGATTAAGACATATCAATTTGTTAGACGTGAGGTAAATGAGCGTGTTTCGTTTCACAACTTAACCCAAATCAATAGTGTAATATATAAATATTTCGATGAGAAGTACATTTCGCTTTTTTTTAAATAACAGCATAGCATTGACCTGTTTTCACAAAAAATGTTTGATACATCTATTAATGCGCGGTTAAATTGTAGCTATGGACAATGATAAGTACATTTTACCTTTGTTTAATAACAGCATAACATTGGCTAGGTTTCACAAAACAGGTTTGATACGTCTATTAATGCGCGGTTAAATTGTATCTAGCGATAATGATAAGTATAGTTTACCTTTGTTTAATAATAGCATAACATTGGCTGGTTTTAACAAAGAAATATAACAAGATCGGACAGGGAAAGTAGCATTCAAGGAGGACATTCAACCACAAAACACAGAAACAAACATGTAAACAGACAAACAAGAAGGCCAAAGTAATAATAAAAGTAAACGACATCACAAACACCAAAGGGTTGACAATAGGGCAGGACAGGAATTGATACCTCCAGGGGCCTAGCGTGGCATACTCCCTTACTCCCGGGAGTAACTTGGAAAAATAAAATAAAAAACATAGGAGAAGGGGTTAAGGGTGGAAAATTACCATTTTATTATTATTATTTCATTATTATTATTTTTATATACATATTCTTTATTTCTGACAAATATAGCTTGTACGAGCACCATTTTGGTCCAAAGATGAAAATAAATATTGGGGAGACCCCCGGCAACCACCTTGTGAAAGAGGGACAGCAACTCCCAAATCCCCGCCCACCCTCCCCACACACCATACATTCGACGCTTCGCACGTCGTATTAGGAGTATGTTGAAAACAGGTCACGCTACGCCACTGACGTCTATTATTACGCGGTTACAATGTAGCTACGGGGACATTTGACTGTTTCTGTTAAGCGTTTTGTGATTTATATAGTCAGGAAATTATGACTTGGGAGTATAGCTTGGGTGTATAGCTTGGGTGTCATCTACACTAGAAATTGATTCAAACTTATTTCATCAGAAGGACTAGATAGCTTGAATGAAGACATTTTAAACAAGAAGAGTGCATCTGGAGAACTCAGGGGACTCAGAGAACTCAGGGACAAGTCCACATAGAAAGTCAACGTAACTAACAGTAAGACAGATGCACTAATTTGGATCCGTCCCGCAAAACATGTTACTTCATTTTCCTTGTTTTCAATGCATAGTTTCCTCATTTCATGACTATAGGTTATATACCACCGTAGAATAGTTACTTCCCTTGAACCAATACCAACTAACATAATAGCAAATTGATCCAGATCTGTCAATAATATGTTTGGATTAAAGTACAAATACACACTAAAAAGGGATTAATATGCTAGAAAAAACTCTAACATAATCAAAGACATTTTTATATCTATTATAGAATAAGAAAATTAACAGTTGACCTTAACACTAGTATTGCTTTTTTTCAGCAACACAAATACAAGCAAATGTTCAGCCATATGTGACCAATTACAAGTACAGTGTAGGCGTTTGAAATTATATCATTGGAGCAGATATGGTAAACGATCTATATAAGGTTACCCGATGATTGTATAAGCACGCTTGGTGTTATAATGACATGAAACACGAAACTGTATGGTCTATTCATTGTAAAAAATACTTGATGATAAAAGCGTATGTTTGACTCGTTATGCTAAACTAACGCGTTGCATTCGTTGAACAGGTATCGTTAGGAATATAGCGATAATTGTATAATGTGTAACAAGTTTAACATACGTAACAAACTGATTTGTAGAACTGCACACGTTTATGGATATTGATAGTTACGAAGGTCTATATGCGCTAATTAAACGATACATTTATAACTATGTTTTGATACAATAAATTTCATCTAAACCTTAAACAATCTTATTCCCAAGAACCGCTGAACAGATTTCAAAAGTGTTTCTGTATTACTGATCACCAATTCCTATGCTATCAAGTTCCAATGATGTCCCCGAGGTTAAAAATGGCCGTACCCAGGTGTCGAAAAATTGTATCTAGAGATTTTAATGATACTAAATATAAAAAAAATGGTTTCCGCTCAATAACTTTTTATTTGTAATGAAAGTAATGAAACAGTGCGACAAAACTTGCTAGGTACATAGCACGTATGAATAGGAAGTTTGGGATTGCATTTGAGGTAAATAGGGACAAGGTCAATGTTTCTAAAAAATAGAAAAATCGTTTCTGGGCAATTACTTTAGTTAAGAATGACACATTGAAACACAACTTGGTGTGTAAGTATGGTATATGGAAAGGAAGCTTGGGATTGCATTTGAGGTCACTGGGGTCAAGGTCAAAGTTTTGTTAAAAAAGGTTTATTGGCTATACGTTAGTTAGGCATTTGATATTGCAACGATGCTTGGCCGGGGTCTATCCCGACCCATGGGGAATTTCGAAATAGCACATGTTACATAACTTGGAGATCCCCCACACTATAACCATATATACCCTTACTGGGGATGAACAAATGGATACAACCATCCAACCAGCATCGTCCAGAATCTATCCCCACCCTTGGGGACATACTTACTGGGCAATGAATTGAACACTTTTGAGATCCACACCCTGTAACCATATATATACTTACTAGGCATGAGCAGATGGACACAACCATTAAGCCAGCATTGACCTTGGGTTTCGTCCCTACTCATGGTGACATGGCGTTCGGGTCATAACTTGGAAACTGTTGAGATCTCCACCTTATAACTGTATATACACTTATTAGGAATGAACCGGCAGATACAAACATTCAACCAGCAATGGCCCAATGGTCCTTCCAAATCCCAGGGAAATAGCCCTCGGGTCATAACTAGGAAACCATTGCGATCCCACACTATAACCATATTCACTTATTGGGCACGAATATACGGATAAATGAGATATAGGGTCCTATAGAAACCACAGCGTCCGAACGCAATGGCATCGTAGGCCCGCACTGTACTGCAAAACAAGGACTTGATAATACAATGAAAGAGACAAAAAACAACAGAAAGGGTGGTGAAGACAGGGTTACCGACTTGGAACGGTCAGTAGGCAATAAAGCCTATAAAGCCTACTGGTTAGCTTGAGTCGATTTTAAATACGCACAATCCTCGCACAAAACAATAAACATCTCAGGATTTATCCAGAATCGTACTGAACAACCATAGTAGTTGCAGCTAAAGAGAAAACCAATCTAGGGTACGACCAGAAAAACCGAGGGACGAAAGCTCATGCACCCACATCCCTTAGTTGGGGTTTCAGTAGGTACAATCATAGAGTCCCAAGAGGTAGTCCAGTCATCGCACAAGTGAAAAGTGAAACGTAATGACTGACTGCAGAGGGGTCAATCACTAAACATGCAGTGCGCTGTAAAACCAAAGGGTTATATCCTTTTCTGACGAAGTTCCTGATTAAATTTGTAAAGCGGTCAGGAAACCCGTCAGACCCCTTTAACGTTCGAAGTGTATAGACCACATCTCCATAAAATGAGGGTTGTGATATGTCTAGTCGCAGAAGTGTTTTAAGGTTGGTGTTGTACTTTTCCAGCAGGCCCTCGTTGCGGTGGTAGAATTTAGAGAAATATCTACGTAGTTTGTGATAACGAAAATCCTGCTGAAGAGGTTTACTTGTAATAACTTGATTTCGATCATTGAAGTAAAACCACTCAACCAGCACCAGCCCTGGAGTCTATCCCCACTCATGCGGAGAGAACCCCTGGGCCATAAGTTGGAAACTGTTGAGATTCCCATCTTTTAACAATATATACACTTACTGGTCTAGGCATGAACAAACAGATGGGCTTGAACAAACTGATACAACTTTCCAAACAGGACTGGATAAAGGATCCATCCTTCCCCACCCCTGGAGACATAATCCGTGGGTCATAACTTGGAAATCGTTGGGATCGTAACCATATAACCATATATACACTTATTGGGCTGGAACACTTTAAGGCGGACGCGGGAATTTGCGATGGCTTGCCATCGACTGCTTGATCTAATTCTGATATGTTATCATAAGCTTGTTTGACAATATGTTCACCTTTTCGAAGACCGCAATAGAGGGCCATTTTGTCCATCTTGTTTAACTTCGACTGTTGAAAATCGTACTGTTGGCATAATTGTATTAAAATAAAATAAAAAATAGTTCAATATAGTCCAAGTTTCAAAGATGACAATAAAGTTGCGCCTTAATGTTTGTATCGTATAACGTTTAAAAGCGAAGTATGACACTGACTTCTAAGACACCGGCTTGATTTAAGTACTGGACACAACCTGTTGTTTCGGTCAGGGATGATTATATCAAAGACATTCAAGAGGATTTGCTTTCCTTTGTTTTCATTTTTAAAAATAAACCCACTAATTTTGATAAGTTTAAACTTGTTCAAAAACGTATTTTGCTGTAATTATAATGCCTTCAAGAAGGTATTCGTAGTTGTTTAAGATATCATAGCCGCAAAGGAGTCTATTATCTGTCTCATGGCATTTTGGAAAACGGTAAACGCTCATTATATGACCGAAAGCTTTAACCGGAAACCAGTGTTGACAAACATGTTCTGTTTATATTTTTCATATTTTGAGGAGCTACATTAGAGATGCCCGTTCCGACGATGACAGATAATGTAATCAATCAAATGTGGGTTCCGACCACGATGACAGATCAATAACTATACGTAACCTATCTACAAAGAAAATATATTTTAATCAGATAAATTGTTAATTGTTACTCTTTGAAAGCTGCATATATTATCAATGTAAGCTATTTGTGTCGACTATATTTTCTGATTATAATATGATTAAAATTAGTGAGCCGTGAAGTTTTGACGATATCATTTGAAATGCAAAGAATAGTTGAATCAATAGGTATTTTAGCAGATAGCTAATATTATTGTGCACTGACATTTTTACTTAAATACGTGCCAACATTTTTAAAAGATATGACTATTTGCACAATTAATTCCTTTTTAAAACGCACAAAATTAGTTGAATATATAATTTGAATCAATGCAAATCCTGATCGTTTTAACCGCCGAACACTTGATATTAACGTGTTCAGATGGTGAATGTTTAAAATCTAGTCATGGCATTGATACACATATTTCTAGTACATTTCGTCTAGGTAGTGGTTTTGGAGATATACAAAACATACTTCTTTAAAAATAATATATAAACAATATATAAAATTAACACGCAGCATAACTTGCTACCACAATGGCGGAACACGTACTGTTATGTCAGATACCGGTGATTTGAATAATGGGTAAGGCACTTACTCGTATTTCATTATTTTTAAGTCCGGTTGCATTCTATTACAAAAATTGAAACATGTAGCTGTGTTTTACTATATGCCTTAAAAGTATGCACGTATGCGGACAGCGTAATTAACTTTTATGAGCGCAATGGAGGTCCGAATTAAGTTTTTGATGATATTATGAAAATAGAGGTACTCGTTCACATCATTTCTCCTTAATGAGTTTAGTTTTTTTTTCACATTATGCGTTAAAACAGTTTGGGAAATACTAGTCTGGTATGGCATACAAGGATTACAGGAATTTGGTCGAGGATTCTTTTCATGTAAAATCTTGTAAAATTACAGTTTTAATTTTTGAAAACCTTTGTGTAGAATATACTGGATTTTGATTGTCTATTTTTAAATTGACTGAAATGGTAATAGTAAGTACAGATGTAATCATTGCAAAGTTTAAGTCACTTACTCTACTGGAAAGGAACTGTTTGGATTATGTCAGATTCTGATAATTATGTTTATGATTACAAAAAATGTTTACAAAATCCAACAACAAATAGCCATTGCATTGATTTTAGCGTTTTTATGAGTATTTGTACTATTTTACTTCTCCAAGATATTGCTTTTAGTAATAAACAAACTGCCATTACATTTAGGAAAACCTTTATAGACGAAAACTCATATTTTAATATTTAATGTTTGTTTTTTTAGAGTGTCTGCATTTCTCATTATTTTTACGCTTGCATTATATTGACTTACATTTGTAAAATGTTTGAGTATACTAGTGTTATGGTCACGTGTTTAGAGGGTGATCAAAAGTAGAAACAAAGGTCGAATAGGAAGTGTTGCATAAGTCGAATAGAAAGTGTAGCATAAGTCGAACTGGAAGTGTAGCATAAGTCGAACAGGAAGTGTAGCATAAGTCGAACAGGAAGTGTAGCATAAGTCGGACAGGATTTGTAGCATAAGTCGAACATGATGTGTAGCATAAGTCGAACAGGAAGTGTAGCATAAGTCGAACAGGAAGTGTAGCATAAGTCGAACAGAAAGTGTAGCCAGGAAGTGTAGCATAAGTCGAACTGGAAGTGTTGCATTTACAGAACACAATCACACAACACAACGCATCAATATTAAAATATAAAAGGAACAGATAATGTAAATTGCATGAATTCTAGGTTCATCGCACTGGAACACTAGGACACTACAAGGCCTCAGTTGTTTATGTTTGTGATTTGCCCATATGTACCCATGTAATTATTGTTTGCATCTTCATTTAAACAGGTTATATACTGAACCGAAATTCACTCTTATCCTCTTGTCATCGAAATAAAACGGGACAGTGTAAATGACGAAAGACCAACGAGGCTTCTTACAAAATAGGCAACGCTAATAGGCGATAGATATAAACGTAGTTATAAAAGTGGAACAACAAGTGTAACATCCACAAAACACAGTCAACCTAAAACACGCATTTAAAACAAATAATAATAACCATGATAACAAGGATAAATGATAGCAAAGTAAACGACACCACAAACATAACAGGGTTGACAATATGGGTACCACCCATGAAACTGTCAGTGGCAACACAACCGCTGAGGGGTTTAATCCAGGTTCTAGGGTGCATCAAACCTCACTATTACTCTATAGTCATCATAAACACACGAAAGAGTGTAAATAAAAACGCTCGCTCAGCTATATCCTCTAACAAATCTAGGGAGCATTAATAGGCAATATAAGTGTAACACGAAGATGATCATGAATATATGAATCATTGATGTAATGATGTAAAAATGCCCAGAAAGCTATAAATCAATTACTCAATGATTTTTTCAGAAGCCAGAGCAACAAGAGTAAAAGCATGAAGTGCTTGATATGACAAGATTAAAGACAAACATCAAACTTTACCATCATTACAGGGTTTTGGGTAGACGTCGTCATAGGGTCCATAATATATCGGGTCATCGAACTATCAAAGAAGAAAGTACAGTGGCAAACTGTAAATGGGTTAACCACTAAACATGCAGTTCGGAGCAAAATGATAGGGTCGTTACTTCTTTTAATAAACTTTATAATACTTTAATAAAGATTGTAGGAACGTTATCTTGACCAAGGAGCTTCCGCAATTTATAAATCTCGTCACCATAGAAGTAAGTCCGTTTGCGATAATCCTGTTGTTGTTATTAGCCTTTGCATACTTAAAATTATAATTATTTTTTATTATTTGTCTCACCTCACAATATCGCTACACGAATCAACTTCACCAGGGCATTAATGCTAAAAAGGCTCATCTTATTTATTTCTCATACAGCTTTACACTTGTTATAGAGGAACAATCTGAACGACAATATGGCAGAGAGTCGCCCACAACAATCGAAGTCGTTGAAAGTAGTGGACGTCAGCAGGACGGTAAAAAAGTTGGTTCCGTATCAGTCATTTGATGCGTTCGTTAACAAATGCAAGTACTACCTTTGACTCTGTGATTGTCAACCTATTACTTAATATATAATTATTAAGGGGATCTTAGTTGTAACGTTGATTTAGCATATACTTTGCAGTCATATGTTAAAATCTGAAATTTTAGTCATGTCGTCAGGAATTGAAATAAATTTTGACAAGAACTAGCGCCACATTTAATGCATACAGTCACAAATTCTGTCACAAGAGGTCCAAAAGAGAAGCAGCAGTAATTTGTTACAAACATCTGTCATTGACGATTTCTGCAACATATTTCTATTTCCTCGCACTTTATACAGGTAAAGGCAAATTTAAAATTCCAAGCAATGAAGATGTAACAATGGTTACGGCGGATGGAGGATTCGAGGTTGAGGACGATGAAACTATATCATATTTGTTGGAAAACGACAACGACTATACATTTATGATATTGCGAGAGTCAGAAAAATGGTATGAATATGAAGGTAAATTAACTGTTAATGTCATTTATTGTAAGACTGAACAACGATTGTTTTGCCTGATATATTAAAAGCACAAATAGATCGAATGTATAGGTTCTAAAAAGGAGCAAGTGAATGTATGAGTGTGAGTGAGTGAGTGAGTGAGTGAGTGAGTGAGTGAGTGAGTGAGTGAGTGAGTGAGTGAGTGAGTGAGTGAGTGAGTGAGTGAGTGAGTGAGTGAGTGAGTGAGTGAGTGAGTGAGTGAGTGAGTGAGCCTGTGAGCGAGTGAACGAGTGAGTGAGTGAGTGAGTGAGTGAGTGAGTGAGTGAGTGAGTGAGTGAGTGAACGAGTGAGTGAGTGAGTGAGTGAGTGAGTGAGTGAGTGAGTGAGTGAGTGAGTGAGTTAGTGAGTGAGTGAGTGAGTGAGTGAGTGAGTGAGTGAGTGAGTGAGTGAGTGAGTGAGTGAGTGAGTGAGTGAGTGAGTGAGTGAGTGAGTGAGTGAGTGAATGAGTGAGTGAGTGAGTTTGGGTGGGTGCGTGCGTGTGTGCGTGCGTGCGTGCGTGCGTGCTGAGGGAGGGACGGAGGGAGGGAAGGACAATAATATATTTCAAATTATTTACAACTATTTTCCTATTTGAGATATCAAATATAATTTAAGATATCATACTTTGCATCAATTTTGTTTTGCTTTACGCAGTAGCTTTTTGCTATATCACGTTTCGAGTTATAAAGCCTTGAACCTGTCATAATTCTTTTATCTTTAGTTTAAAGTCTAATAATCACTAACGTCTAGCTAATAATACACTGTTATTATATATCCTGAATATTTTAACCTATCATGTATGCATCCTACTCGTCATTATTCCATACCATCACCATTCTGAATCGCCGACATTTGACTGTGCAGGATCTGTGGCTTCATTTGTACAACTTCATTTTTCATCACCAGGAGATGCTTCATGCACAATATACGAGCCCATATATGCCTTAGTTTCTGAAATTTCCTTTCCAATTTCTGTCTCTCTCTCTATATATTTTTTTCACAACCAATGGTCCCACAAGATATAGGCGGGTCATAGCTTTTCACATGGAAACTTCATTTAAACAAACAGTTAGTCTATGGGAATTATGTCCTGCAATGTGCCTTATGTCTGAGGTACCATTTAATTAAACCGTTCACTCAGTGATATAAGGAAAACCCTTTTAGGAACCGAGATTCAGGCGATTAAGAATATTTTGTGAAAAGTGTACAATCTATAATTAGTTTAGAACGTTTTAGCAGTAATTTAAATTACAAACCTAGGAATTGACCAATTTAATAGCAATTTATTATAATAATTGAAGGATACCGGACCTGGTACATGTACAAGAGGTGTTCAACTTATAACGTAAGTTTTTCGTTTAAGCTTTTATTTTTCAGAGGAAGTGGTAAAAAAATAAAATATGCGTGATTTAATTATGTGAAAATGTCATTTAGAAAGTATGCATTTAAAAATAATTTCCAATTTCACGCAATTCTCTTTTTAAATTACATTTTGAATAATTTGCACACTATTTTCCAATCTAAATCTATGTTTCTATTGTTGTAGAATTTGACCTCAAACCAAATAATTGTTTACAATTTAAATATGATCGTATGTTTCAGTTGGACAGATTGCTCGTATCTTAACGACGATTTGATAAATTAGCCATTGGCAAAATAAGCATGTTATTCATATTTTGTAAGACGAAAAATTAATAGTTATTGTGGATGTATTATCAAATACCATATAAAGTCAATTTTGTTTCATCATTATTTGCAAATGTGTGTGTTTTGCCCCTCAATCGTTATTTATATATTTATTTTTGTTTTCCTAATAGAAAGTAATGAAACTTATTTTTTATAAATGATGAAATCATAACAATGTCCGCCGTTGATCATTTGATGTTTCGAACTAGAAGTTTTCATAAGATTATTCAATTACAAAGTCGAATTTACGTTAATTTTCGCTGAAATCGTTAAATCCAACAAATAGTGTAAAAAAATACATATTCTACCTTTTTACGTTCATACATGGACATATCAGACTACTATAAGCTTATTGGAATAATAAACAAGCATTTTTTTAATTTATATTTCAGTATTGTTTATACTGGACGATTTTTGCTTCAAATCATCATCCTCTACCCTTTTTCAAAAATACGGATGCAGCCAAATTACGAAGCACGTAGTAGTTCATTTCACAAAAGTTTTATATCGAAGGAATCATTAGACTTGACATTAAACTGAACATTCAGTTACGAAATGCAAGTGTAACGTTATAAGTTGAACACATCTTGTAGATATCGGGTAATGAAACGTTTGAAAACTTATTTTTGAAAAAGATGCTCCGCAAATAGCAGTGAAGAGAACACCTATTCTATCTTCAGAAAACAGTGCTGTTGTTCACGTACAGGCAGAAATGATTCGTAACACAGGCGATTCAGTTCCAGGTTCCAGTTCCACAGAATTGGATGGTAAGTGGTTTTAATTACTACTGTTACCTTTACTAATGCTTATAATACATAGTACTCTTTATGGTTTGATTTTCGTTATACTTCATTTTCGTTAAATTTGGTGAATTTATGAATTTCGGTATATTCTAATTTCGTTATATTTGAATTTCGTTATATGTCATCAAGATAATATGAGGTAAAACATGCTATATGTCATTAAAATCCGCAGGTTGTTTTGGAGAATTGACGCTTAAAGAAATTCCGATCAGTTATTCGTTCGATTTCGCCAACAGCAAAACAAACATGTTTTTGATACAAATTGTTTAAGCCACATATGTTTCTCTTCAACGTTTTTAAATATGATATTCCGTTTCGAATATTAAACTATTATAGTACTGACATATTTGCTTATATCACCTAATGTTTCTAAGCCTTAATATGCATCGATTGTTATTACTTGATGAACAGAACGCGTAAAGATGACTAATTAACTGCATATTATGGTCAATCTTAAAAGAGTACAGTTCGCGTATTAGGGGAATGATGTAAAAGGGAGCCCCAACCCGTGTATGTAAAAAACGCCACTGTTTTAACTGTGTGTGTTGCTGGACTATACTGATATCATGAAACTCAACTGATCACATACTTTGCCTCCTAGTCAACATATGAGGGTGTGTGTAAAGGGAGAGGGCTTCTGCATTTGTTTTTATTTAAATTTAAGCGATCTGTCAGTATTTCTTTCAGACTGCATCCTACTGTCTATGCTTTTCAGTATCTAAACAAAGAAAAATAGGAAAGCCTGGGCAGTGACAAAACCAGCATGTACTACAACATGTATAATCGTTTAAATGATAGTACTAATGAAAAACAAACTGCTGTATTGGGAAGCAGACGTATAAGTGTCGGACAACCCCCCCCCCCCCCACCCTCTCCCCAGCGGCCTGTTTTGCCACTGACCGTTTCAAGGCGGTAGCCCTATTGCCAACGCTTTTTGTTTTGGTGACGTCATATGTCTTCATTCCTTATTAAAGATGAATGGCCACCCTTTTTGTAGTATTATCAATTAACAAATTTAACTCTTTAACATCATATGAACAGTTCTTGAAAGTCTCGGAGAGAACATATATTGAAAACCGCTACTAAGTTGTATGTAAAAAATAAGTATTATTTGTATGACGTAGATACTACATTTACCACAACGTGACTGGGAAATGAGGTAAAACTTACTTGTATAGCTGCACAACTATTGCCAGATGATTGATTAATACAGGTACCTGTTGATAAATTCACCTGTTCCAAAGTTTTCTACGTCATCAAATAAAATCTTAATCTCGCTTTTCACAGATATTGCAATGTGTGAATTGTAAATATCTATTGTTGTGTATTGCCTTCGAATTAAATAAACATAAACATGTCATGATACAAAACATGCCGGAAAACTTTAACATTGCCATTTATGTTTGTCTTTTTGCGTGCTTTGGGGTTTACTGTGTTCTGTGAAAGCTGCATTTCCTGTTCGACTTTTATACTTATTTTTTTCAATGACTTGGCAGAAGCCAGAGCAACAAGAGAATAAACTATTAAGGGCACGACAAGACAAGAGTAGACACAGACATCATACGTATACTCGCAGGATTTAAGTAGACGTCACCACAAGGTCCACAATATGTCCGGTCATCGCACAATCAAAGAGGAAAGTATAATGGAGAACTGCAAATGAGTCTATATCCCTATCATTTTGCCTACCACTATAACCCTATCATTTTGCAACGTACAACATGTTTATTGGTTGTCCTTGCTTTTATATTTGATGGTGCGATGACATGACATATTGTGGACCCTATGGTGACGTCTACCTAAATTCTCAAAGAACGGTAGCGTCTGATTCTTGTCTAAATATGTTCGTACCCTTAATAGTTTGTTGTCTTGTTGCTCTGGCTTCTGCCAAATCACTGAGTATTTGTTTTGTGGATTTCTAGGCTTTTATTTTTTTTCCATATTCATATTCACATGACCATTAATGTGTTATACTTATATTGTCTATTAATGCTGAATTGTTTGTTAGAGAATATATTTATTTGCACTGTCACGTTTTATTGGGAATACTATAGGGTAAGATTGAGATATGGTGCACCCTAAAACATGGTTTAAATCCCCAGCGACCTTTTTTGCCACTGACCGTTCTAAGGCGGTAGCTGTATTGTCAATCCTTTTATGTTGGTGATGTCGTATCTTGTCTTTTAATCATCTTTATAATTAGTGTTTTTTCTATCCGTGCTTTTGGTTGATTGTGTTCAGTGAATGCTGCAGTTAATGTTCGACCTTTATATCTGCCTTTACTTAGGATATCGTGATAGTTTGTGATCTCAGTTATATCTAAATCGTCATATATCAGTAGGGGAGCAGCGTTGATATTTTCCTATATCTATTAAATATTTGGTAACGCATGGCAACGAATAGTAAGTAGTACGTCATCTTTCGGCAACGTCAAAAAAATAATTAAATGTCCGCCATTTTAGATATTTTAAAACACATAATTTGGAAGATTGTGACAATTTTTGATGATGAAATTTCATTTCCGCTTTAAGTTTCGTCATTTTCGGCTGTACCGACTTTTTTTTAAAAGCTTTACTGCGTGATAAATGCAGACCCGCCTTGTAAAATGTCGAAGCGAGGGGCGATAACTCTAAAAGATACCATTTTTAGAATAATTTTAAAATGACAATAATCGTGTGTTTTATGTTAAATACGAGGAGATACTTGAATTGTTAGTTTAGCTCACACATTACCTGAATTTTGCTGCATATCACGAAAAGCATGTTATTTCTTTATCAAAAGTACATAAAAGTACGAGTTGTTGGACTCAACTGTAATTTTGACTTGACTGTCCTCGCAAGAAATGCAGGCGCGTATTCGACGGAGCGGGTAGTATTGGGCACCCTCCCATATGTGGGAAGTGTACGTAACAATCGCTACTGTTCAAGATGGGAGTTGGGGTGGAGAGAAGGAGGGGGAGGGCATCTGAATTGAGATTTAAAAGCATGCGCCCCTTCCCCTTCCCATCTCCTACCTCAACTAAAATCATGAAAGTCTGTTTTGAAACCTCTTGCAAACATACATTTTTAAACATATTCAGATAACATATTTGTTGCTGTGTTTTTGACTAGACTGTCCAGTGTCTAATTGTCATCCGCAACTTGGCGCAGTCATTAGCGCAGCGGATTGTAACCGGAGGTGGTGCCACTGAGTTTTGTCGGTGTGTTCTTGGGCAAGATACTATCCCTTAGCTTCGTCCGTCGAATGGGGACGTAAACCGGGCGGTCCCGTGTATCGGTCTATCCTCCGAGCACGTTAAAGAACCATAATCTATTCGATAATAAGAGTAGGAGACGGTTCCTGGATTCCTATGTATCCTTCCCATCTCTCTGGGGCGACTCTAAATAGCCTGTACGGTGCTGATGAGCAGTTAAACAGCATTCATTTCAATTCATCCGCAACTAGACTCAGCACTGTCATATGTACTGTAGCTGTCCCATTCCAGCATCATGAATCAACCGTGGAATATATCACCCACACATAAAAGGGTTTGAGGGGATCTTACTTGTATTAGTTTAAATATAGACCATTTGTCGGTTGAAACCTATTAAAAGATGTTTTTTGATCAGACAGAAACACTATCGTCATACTTATTCAACGAGTCTGATAGTATCAAAGGAAAGAAAAGAAAAAAGGCCATTTTTTTTACTTTATATTTTTAAAGTTGAATGGTGTTTTATGTCATTATAGCACATTTTAGGCCATATTTCCTGGGTAGAACCAGTATACTTTCTGCAATCCGTAAGAATCGACACTTTCTCACCTACAAGTTGAGCTCCCAGTGGGAAATGAACCTGCAGCGGTGAGAGGTGAAAATGAGATTGTATACAAATATAAAAAGGGCAACCGAACATCTCCATAACTTAGCTCCATTTGACACGAATGACCGCACTGTAAACTATCCGTGGAAATTTGTGCAATGCAAGAATATATATTCATCAATAAAGTTTATGTTGATGCAAAATCGATATGCTCCTCTTGACATCATAGATAACATCATGTAAAGTTTCGAAACAATTGGTTAAAAACTATGGAAGGATATAGACGCACAGAAGACTAACACCATATGCCGCCTCACCATTCGATGGTAAACAATAAACATTTAAGGTTACATATTAAAGTCTTAAATATTATCTTTCATGACTAAGTAAACAATATGTTACAAGTCAGATATAGAAGTGAATTATTTATTTTATTAAAACATTTTATTTCAAATATTTACATCAAAACATCCCAAATATAAAGGGTATTACATAAAAAATTAAATTGCATCATACAATAATTGTTTTTATATATTAAAGGGACACACAGCATTTTTGAAGTATTTATCAAGAATTAAAATTAGCACCTCGATTGATTAATCAAGATTTGATTTTCACTCTACACCCGCTTGCGTATATTTAAATTATAAGTTACAACATTTTGAAGTTTAAAAAAAAAGATTGCTGCATGTCCCTTTAATATGCGCACCTCCCAGCCTGTATTGTTGATATGGTGCAAGTCATTTTCAACATATGTGGGGTTATATATATACATGTATCTGTTTTGTTGGTTTTTTTTGGTGGAGTCAGACCACCCACTATTCTGGGTAGAAGCAGTAATATACACCTCCTGCCATCTGTTATTCCACAAACTTTATAATCCAATAAAATTCAGGAAATATCATTTTAATCCAATAAAGAAATTGGGCATTGTCGGTCAGATAAACAGAAACACATTTATATTTTCGTATTAGCCGTTATTTAGAGCCACTCCAATGAACTGTCCAGTTAATGTCGCCATCAATCCACCTCTGTCAACAGTCAGACATGCATGTTAATATGATATTGTGATCCTGTCACTAGACATATTTTTCTTGAAGTTAATGCTAGTACTGTCCGTATGAGGTATTGCTGATTCAAGATTCATACAAAATATATATATATATTGTATACCGTCGCGTTATACTATTCTTGTTCGTTTAAGTATTTCTGATTCTGTTGTTAATGTTGTAAAAAGTTATTACATATGTGACTAGACACTCTTTTCAATAAAATCCTCCCATATATATTTTGACTTCAGTAAAAATTTTCCGCTAACTTCCAGCATCTCAGGACATCAGGGACTCTGACAATAAAAATGATACAGATTCTGTTAAACCATACAATCCGTCATATGATATTTTTCTTTCAACTTAAATAGGTAACAAGTTGGTGAGATGAAACAGATGAATAAAAAGTGACTATAGAACCTTTTTTGATAAGTAATAAATTGATCAGAACATGGTGGGAACATCGACCAGAAAAAAACTGTATAACATGACGTTCTAATTTTATTTTAATTTTTAAACATGATCAATGGTGGTTTGAAATATGCGACCAAAATACGGGTATCGCCGGTTACTTTTCTTAGCAGTTTTTCCTGTTTAAAAAAACCTGTTGAGTTAACATCTTTATAGAACGTCAACTCTCAAATCAGGGAATTAAAACTATATAGCCTCCCATTATTTCGTTTTGTTTAAATTTATAATCACATTCATTGTATATGTTTAAAGACTAGTAAAAAGTAGTCTACAAAACCTTAACAAAAAATGGGTCGGAGGGTCTAAGAACTGAAAAAACAAACAAAAAAACTCTGGCCTAAGTTGGCTCAACAACACATTATATGTCATTTAGAGCCGCCCTTGAAAGAGGGGAAGGGCACATAGGAAAATTAAAAAAGATGCATATTTTGTTTACCGTAACCAGATTTCGTTTCAACTTAAATAGTTAACAAGTTGTAGAATTGAAATATGTAAATAAATAGTGATTATAGAAAAAAAGTACATGTACGATAAATTAAAAATAATCGTTTTCTGCTAATCAACACATTACCGGTATACCTTATTTAGAACAACCCCAAAGGATACATAGAAATTCGAGAACCTGTCTTACTCTTACTAATGAATATATTTCTATGTTAGTTGATCGTGTTCGGAGGATAGACTCCCCAGTTTCAATCCCAATCCAACAAACGAGGTTGAGGAACAAACATGGCTGCGGGACGGTGTATTGCCCGAAAGCACAGACGAAACTCAGTGGTGCATGTGTGACTTGAACCCGGAAGCTCCAGATTGCTATCGTCCATCGTGCTATCGCTGGGCCATGCCAGCACATTATGTTATTAAAGTCAGGGTCTTGGTCATATAACGCCATTTACATACGTTGGGCTGGAGGTTTTGCTTTACCCAAGTGGCTTCATTTGTACAACTTCATTCTTCATCACCATGAGATGCTTCATGCACAATATAAGAGCCCATATATGCCTTAGTTTCTGAAATTTCCTTTCCAATTTCTGTCTCTCTCTCTATATATTTTTTTTCACATTCAATGGTCCCACAAGATATTTAAACAAACGTGTTAGTCTATGGGAATTATGTCCTGCAATGTGCCTAATGTCTGAGGTACCATTTAATTAAACCGTTCACTCAGTGATGTAAGGAAAACCCTTTTAGGAACCGAGATTCAGGCGATTAAGAATATTTTGTGAAAAGTGTACTATCTATAATTAGTTTAGAACGTTTAGCAGCAATTTGAATTACAAACCGAGGAATTGACCAATTTAATAGCAATTTGTTATAATAATTGAAGGATACCGGAACTGGTACATGTACAAGAGGTGTTCAACTTATAACGTAAGTTTTTCGTTTAAGCTTTTATTTTTCAGAGGAAGTGGTAAAAAATAAAATATGCGTGATTTAATTATGTTAAAATGTCATTTAGAAAGTATGCATTTAAAAATAATTTCCAATTTCACGCAATTCTCTTTTTTAAATTACATTTTGAATAATTTGCACACTATTTTCAAATCTAAATCTATGTTTCTATTGTTGCAGAATTTGACCTCAAACCAAATAATTCGACCAAATGCATATCATAATTGTTTAAAATTGTGTTTACAATTTATATATGATCGTATGTTTCAGTTGGACAGTTTGCTCGTATCTTACCGACGATTTGATGAACTAGCCATTGGCAACATAAGCATGTTATTCATATTTTGTAAGATGAAAAATTAATAGTTATTGTGGCTGTATTATCAAATACCATATAAAGATATCTTAAGTAAATTTTGTTTCATAATTTTTGCAAATGTGTGTGTTTTGCCCCTCAATCGTTATTTATATATTTATTTTTGTTTTCCTAATAGAAAGTAATGAAACATATTTTTTATAGATGATGAAATCATAACAATGTCCGCCGTTGATCATTTGATGTTTCGAACTAGAAGTTTTCATAAGTTTATTCATTTACAAAGTCGAATTTCATGTTAATTTTCGCTGAAATCGTTAAATCCAACAAATAGCAGAAAAAATACATATTCTACCTTTTTACGTTCATACATGGACATATCAAACTACTATAAGCTTATTGGAATAATAAACAAGCATTTTTTAATTTATATTTCAGTATTGTTTATACTGGACGATATTTGCTTCAAATCATCATCCTCTACCCTTTTTCAAAAATACGGATGCAGCCAAATTACGAAGCACACAGTAGTTCATTTCATAAAGTTTTATATCGAAGGAATCATTAGACTGGACATTAAAATGAACATTTAGTTACAAAATGAAAGTGTAATGTTATAAGTTGAACACATCTTGTAGATATCGGGTAATGAAACGTTTGAAAACCTATTTTTGTAAAAGATGCTCCGCAAATAGCAGTGAAGAGAACACCTATTCTATCTTCAGAAAACAGTGCTGTTGTTCACGTACAGGCAGAAAGGATACGTAACACAGGCTATTCAGTTCCAGGTTCCAGTTCCACATATTTGGATGGTAAGTGGTTTTAATTACTAGTATATAATAAACCTTTACTAATGCTTATAATACATAGTACTCTTTGAGGTTTGATTTTCGTTATACTTCATTTTCGTTAAATTTGGTTTTCGTTCTATTTGATTTTCGTTATATTTAATTTCCGTTATTTATGAATTTCGGTATATTCTAATTTCGTTATATTTGAATTTCGTTATATGTCATCAAGATAATATGAGGTAAAACATGCTAAATGTCATTAAAATCCGCAGGTTGTTTTGGAGAATTGACGCTTAAAGAAATTCCGATCAGTTATTCGTTCGATTTCGCCAACAGCAAAACAAACATGTTTTTGATACAAAATGTTTAAGCCACATATGTTTCTCTTCAACGTTTTTAGATATGATACTCCGTTTCGAATATTAAACTATTATAGTACTGACAAATTTGCTTATATCACCTAATGTTTCTAAGCCTTAATATGCATCGATTGTTATAACTTGATGAACAGAACGCGTAAAGATGATTAGGTTAACTGCATATTATGGTCAATCTTAAAAGAGTAGAGTTCGCGTATTAGGGGACTGATGTAACTGGGAGCCCCAACCCGTGTATGTAAAAAACGCCACTGTTTTAACTGTGTGTGTTGCTGGACTGTACTGATATCACGAAACGCAACTGATCACATACTTTGCCTCCTAGTCAACATACGAGGGTGTGTGTAAAGGGAGAGGGCTCCTGCATTTGTTTTTATTTAAATTTAAGCGATCTGTCAGTTTTTCTTTCAGACTGCATCCTACTGTCTTTGCTTTTCAATATGTAAACAAAGAAAAATAGGAAAGCCTGGGCAGTGACAAAACCATTAGGTACTACAACATGTATAATCGTCTAAATGATAGTACTAATGAAAAACAAACTGCTGTAATAGGAAGCAGACGTATAAGTGTCGGACAGCAACGAAACTTAATTTATCAGAAACACATTTTTCATTTTGTTTTAGGAAAACCTGATAGTGGTTCTTTTACCAATTGCCAAGCATGTATTAATTGATGAGGTGTAAGTGGCTGGTCTGACATATTCAGCTCTTGAAGTGGATACACTATCAGACTAAAAGCGTGTTTTATTAGATACGGTAAAACAGTTACCGTCAGGTAGTTGGTATTCTTATGGGTCACATATGGTTTTATACTGTTACAAAAAATATGTTTTGTTGGGTTTATTACCTGCTAGTCAGGAAGACAATATTGATGCGTTTAATAACCATTCAAGAACAGTGAGTCAAAAACAAATATGGAGACAAACAACAATACGATAAATAAAAGGCAAGATAAATGACATAACAAACATTACAGGGCTGAACATAGGGCTACCGTCTTTGAACGCACAGTGATCAAAAAAAAAGGACGCATGGTTTGTTTAAACCCGGTCCTAGGGTGCATCAATCCTCACTCTTACCCTAATGTCATCCCAATAAAAGGATACCGTTGAAATAAATGTCCACGCCATGCTATATCCTTTTAAAACAAAGATAAAATTAATATGCAATATAAGCATAACACAAACATGAAAATGTATACATGAGAATCGAAAACAAAGCATATAAATTAAAGCTATATAGTATGTATTCTTTCCTCTTTAATTGTGCGATGACCGGACAGTCTGTGGACCTACGATGACGTCTACCTAAAGCCCAAAAGGACGGTGACGTTTGAAGTTTGTCTGCAACCGTGTCTTGTCATGCCCTCAATGGTTTATTCTCTTGTTGCTCCGGTTTCTGCCAAATCATTGAGTACATTCTTTGTGGCTTTCTAGGCTACTGTTTTTTGTATTATATATACACGAGCGTCTTTGTGTTTTACTTATATTGCCTATTAATGCTGCGTTGTTGGTTAGAGAATAGTTCATGATGGGGATTTCTTTATTTACAGTGTCCCGTTTTATTGGGTTGACGGTAGGGTAAGTGTGAGTTTTGGTGCACCCTAAAACCTGGTTTAAACCCCCCAGCGGCCTGTTTTGCCACTGATCGTTTCAAGGCGGTAGCCCTATTGCCAACCCTTTTTGTGTTTGTGACTTCATATGTCTTCATTCCTTATTAAAGATGAATGACCACCCTTTTTGTAGTATTATGAATTAACAAATTTAACTCTTTAACATCATATGAACAGTTCTTGAAAGTCTCGGAGAGAACATATATTGAAAACCGCTACTAAGTTGTATGTAAACATAAGTATTATTTGCATGACGTAGATACTACTTTTACAACTGCGTGACTGCACGGGAAATGAGGTAAATCTTACTTGTATAGGTGCACAACTATTGCCAGATAATTGATAAATACAGGTACAGGGATTAATTTACCTGTTCAAAGTTTTCTACGTCATCAAATAAAATGTTATTTTCGCTTTTCACAGATATTGTTGCAATGTGTGAATTGTAAATAACTACTGTTGTGTATTGATTTCGATTTAAATAAACATAGACATATTCATGAAACAAAACATGGCAGGAAAACTTTAACATTGCCATTCATGTTTGTCTTTCTGCGTGTTTTGGGGTTTACTGTGTTCTGTGAAAGCTGCATTTCCTGTTCGACTTTTATACTTATTTTTTTCAAAGACTTGGCAGAAGCCAGAGCAACAAGGGAATAAACTATTAGGGGCACGACAAGACAAGAGTAGACACAGACATCATACGTATCCTCCCAGATTTAAGTAGACGTCACCACAAGGTCCACAATCTGTCCGGTCATCGCAAAATCAAAGAGGAAAGCATAATGGCGAACTGCAAATGGGTAAACCGCTATAACCCTATCATTTTGCAACGTACAACATGTTTAGTGGTTGACCCATTAACAGTTCTATGCTTTTATCTTTGATGGTGCGATGACATGACATATTGTGGACCCTATAAAGAACCTACCTAAATTCTCAAAGAACGGTAGCGTCTGATCCTTGTATAAATATGTTTGTACCCTTAATAGTTTGTTGTCTTGTTGCTCTGGCTTCTGCCAAGTCACTGAGTATTTGTTTTGTGGATTTCTAGGCCTTTATGTTTTATATTCATATTCACATGACCATTAATGTGTTATACTTATATTGCCTATTAATGCTGAATTGTTTGTTAGAGAATATAACCTGGCGGGAATATATTTATTTGCACTGTCAAGTTTTATTGGGAATACTATAGGGTGAGAGTGAGATATGGTGCCCCCTAAAAAATGGTTTAAATCCATAGCGACCTTTTTTGCCACTGACCGTTCCAAGGCGGTAGCCGTGTTGTCAACCCTTTTATGTTGGTGAGGTCGTATCTTGTCTTTTAATCATCTTTATAATTAGTGTTTTTCTATCCGTGCTTTTGGTTGATTGTGGTCAGTGAATGCTGCAGTTCATGTTCGACCTTTATATCTACCTTTACCTAGGAAATCGTGATAGTTTGTGATCTCAGTTATATTTAAATCGTCATATATAGACAGGTCAGTTAAATTGACAATTATAATAGTTATTACGCAGAAAGAGTTAATTTTGCATTTATAAGTTTGACTATAATAAAGGCGGCAATATAAGTTGCCAACAATATATGCCGACGAGTATATGTACCACAGTACATCCTGTAGATAAATTGTGTCTGACGTCGGTTTCATATTACCCACCACCCCCTATACCCCCAATCCTCCCGTTGGACAAATGCCAACCCACCTTGGACGCTAAATCCCAAGACACACTTTGTCATACTACCTCCCATAACAACGAATGGAAGTGGTATTCTATGATTTAACCCCCACCCCTTTGACGAATAAAAAAACAAAAAAACACAAGAACACTACCCCTAGACAAACTTTATCTAACCCCTCCTACACCCCAAAAAACCTATACAAATTTACCCGCCCCATCCCCTAGACAAACATACGGCATATAGAATAGGTTTCCTATGATTAAACTTACATGCAAATAAAATATAAGAATAAACACCTCTCCCACAGTTGACGCGACCCCCATAGACGAAGTTTGTCTAGGGTGGTAGCGTCCAGGATTGTTTGATATTTTATTTGTTCAGTGTGGTGCTAAATCATAGAAAACATCTTCTATAGGTTGTACCTTGGGGATGTTCAAAATAGTTTGTCTTTTAGCCTTTTTGTCTTTTGTAGCGTCCAAGGTGTTATTTTGATATAGAAAACATAGAAAACACTTTATATAGGTTGTCCGCGGTGGGATGGTTGTGGGAGGGAGTGGGGGGCGAGGACGGGATCAGACAAAGTTAAAATGTAGATCTAGGTGTTTTAATTTAAAAGGAAAAAAAGAACAGCAAAATCACACTTCCTTTTTCAGAACAAGTTGCAGGCAAATCGGATGGAGACGTCTCCGGAAATGCTTGTCAAGGGAAACTTGGTATGATATTTATGATAACATTAAGTTAAATGTATATATCTAAAAAAGTACCCTTAAGGTCATTCTTCGGAATAATACCGGTTAGGATCTGGTTAATACCACAGGTAAGACCCGGGCGGGTTGGCGAAGTCTAAGTAGTATTATTGTGCGTTTAGTACGACTAAAATACATTCAATGCACTGTGTGTAAGTGTCTACATCGAGGAATACACTTTAATGCACTCCACGGATTAATACCGTTACGAGTCTGGTGGAGTCAAGTAAGGCCAGATCGGTTTGATACCGTCTATGTTGTCTTACAGTTAGTGTTTATGAGTGTGTGTATTTAGTGCAAGAAAATGAAATAAGCCAATATTTTCAACAACCGAGTAAAACTAAGTAACAAAGTCGAACAGCAAACCCAAACACACGCAAAAAGACAAACATGAATGGCAATAGTAATTAAGAATAAAGGCATATGAAGTTACAAACACAAAAAGGGTTGACAATAGGGCTACCGCCTTGGAACGGACAGTGGCAAATTAGGCCACTGGGGGTTTATACCAGATTTCAGGTGCACCAAACCTCACACACCCTACTGTCATCCCAATAAACGAGACATTGTAAATAAAGAAATCCCCGCCATGAAGTATTCTCTAACCAACAAGGCAGTATTAATAGGCAATATAAGTAAAACACAAAGATGCTCCTGTATATATAAATAAAACAAAAACAATAGCAAAGAAGGTACTCATTGACTTGGCAGAAGTCAGAGCAACAAGAGAATAAACCATTGAGGGCAAATTCGATCATGAAAAATTGTAATCGATTAATCAGATTAAAGGCATTACTGATTGATGATCGATCAAATCGATAAATCATAACAAGAACTATAAAAAGATCGGACAGGGAAAGTAGCATTCAAGGAGGACAGTCAACCACAAAACATAGAAACAAACACGCAAACAGACAAACAAGAAGGCAAAAGTAATAATAAAAGCAAACGACATCACAAACACAAAAGGAGTGACAATAGGGCTGCCGCCTTGGAACGGACAGTGGCAACGTAGGCAACTGGGGGTTTTAACTGGTTCTAGGGTACACCAAACATCACACTTGCCCTACTGTCATCCCATTAAAACAGGACAGTGTAAATAAAGAAATCCCCGCCATGATCTAATCTCTAACCAACAAGGCAGCATCAATAGGCAATATAAGTAAAACCCAAATATGCTCGTGTAAATATAATACAAAACAAACAATAGCCTAGAAAGCCACAATGAAGGTACTCAATGATTTGGCAGAAGCCAGAGCAACAAGAGAATAAACCATTAATGGCACGACAAGAAAGATCAGACAAAAATCAAACGCCGCCGTCCCAATGGGCTTTAGGTAGGTGTCATCATAGGGTCCACAGCCTGTCCGGTCATCGTACAATTAAAGAATTAAAGAGGAAAGCATAGTGGCGAACTGTAAAAGGGTCCACCACCAAGCATGCAGTACGTTGCATAATGATAGGGTCATAATCTCTTTTGATAAACTTTTTAACATGTTTAACAAAGATAGTATGAAAGTCTCCTAAATTTTGTATAGACCAAAATAAATTAATCCCAGAGATTTAATAAGTTTTATCACAATATAGTTCTTTAACGGCAGTAATACAAGAAGTTACAAGTTTGGAGATGTTTGTTGTGGTGCAGGCACTAGAATTCGAAATAAAGCGAGCATTATACGGATTTTTATGTAATTTAGGATTCCAGTACATAGTAGGCAGTTTATTTTGCTTATCGTTTACACTCGCCACACGGCACAAACAACACTATTGTGCAGTATAAAGAAATATA
This sequence comes from Cyrtodaria siliqua, assembly GCA_037043455.1. Classification (NCBI taxonomy): domain Eukaryota; kingdom Metazoa; phylum Mollusca; class Bivalvia; order Adapedonta; family Hiatellidae; genus Cyrtodaria; species Cyrtodaria siliqua. The sequence continues at coordinate 73,458 of JAWPHD010008975.1, read as the reverse complement.
AAAAGATCGGACAGGGAAAGTAGCTACACTACTTGTTTGCTATTACTGTCATAGACAGTCCAGACTATATTGTTCCTATACCATTAGGTTATCCTATTGGTTTAATTGGAGAATGGACTATAAACCATAATGTAAAGAAAGTTTTTTAATGAAAAAAATCGAGAGATTATGCTTAACCTTTTAACAAACAACCAAGAAAATTTGTACTTTTCGTACATGTCTATTAAAGTTACACGACCAAAGCATTATTCGCTGAGCCACGCCAGTCCTCGTAAAGAGAAAAGAAAATCCTAATCATTTGAGAAAAGTGCAAACATAAAAAAGATTAATGTTCGACACACACGCGTGCGCACACGCACACACACACACACACACCTATTGCAATAAAACAGTTTTGTTCATGATATATTTATCAGTCAACCACAAAACATAGAAACAAACACGCAAACAGACAAACAGGGAGGCAAAAGTAATAAAAAATGCAAACGACATCACAAACACAAAAGGGTTGACAATAGGGCTACCGCCTTGGAACGGTCCGTGTCAAAGTAGGCCACTGGGGGTTTAAACCGGTTATAGGGTGCACCAAACCTCACACTTACCCTACCCTTCTTTAATACGAACAAAACCACAAAGGAAACAATTTCCTATATTGAAAATAACTGTTGGGGATCAACTATAATGGGGTATCACCATTTTGAAAATGAGGATGATAGACACTCAATAGTGACAATGACCATCCAATCAACAAGCGGTATTCTTTTTTACACGAAAATGATCTGCCTATGTAAAACATTAAAGTATTCTCAGTCTCTTATCACAAAAGTATAATATTGTTTAACCAACTCCTTTTTGAAAAATATAAACCTGTTATTTGGCATTGTGTACTACTTGAACACCCTCCCGTGTATATTACTAAATATATGTGAATACGATTCTTAACTTTATTACAGAGCCATCAGAAGACCAATCCACTACAGGCAGATCCAAATATGAAATCCCGGACCAACCTGGTAAGTTTTTGAGAATGAGATTGTATATTGACATCTCGGCTGATCGCCGACATCTCTGGTCCCCGGCCGATACTATTTTAAGTCTCCACTATGTTCTTATCGAGTCCAATCCTCCTGCCCGAACATTGACTAAGGCCACATTTATTTAGCATAATAATGTCCCCTATTCTGACTGCAACGTGTACATTGCGTACTTGACTTGACCTTCAAAACTGGTTTCGAAACTAGCCCAAACTACTTTCAGACATCAAATCTCTACATGTCAAATCTCTAAACATAATTATTAAACTGGTTCCTGGACCCGTGATTATACCTCCTTCAGGCTATGATTCTTCCATCATCTAAAGCCAACAATACATTAAAACTCATGCACACTTCCCGGTAACATAAGGCCTCTTTTACCGGCCTAGTCTTGCTTAATAACATAAGTCACGAATGTGAGTAATACATGTAGTTCAGTCGACCCCAAAGTGCTCATGATCGTTACCAATATCTTAAAATAATTACATAACTATACATCACTATATTACAAAACCAAGTGTGTATGCATGACTTTGTTTTCTATTTCTAGTAAAAAAAATTAAATCTTACTTAACTTTATAAAATTCATTTAAATAAGCAAACGTTATCTTTGGTTTAAGGTGTCGCATTATAAGTTTCAGGCACGTTACATATATGACATCATTTATAAACAACTAAATGACGTCATGTTTCTCTTAAAAATTGGCACCGTGATAAAACATTAAAGTAAAACTTTCATTTTGTAGAATGTTATGTGCGAAATAGTTTCTTATATTCACGACTGTGTATTTTTGACTAAGCAAAACTAAACTCGTTGGATGAAAAGGTAGGATACTCGGCAGATCCTCGTATTCTATCATTTAACTCAGGTCGTGTATTTAAATCATTAATATACATTCACTCATGTCAGATCCTCTATGTAAAACACATCATTATATTGATACATGTTTTAAATTGGACATACAATCTAGAAAAGCAAACTGTAATTTTTACTTAAACCAACTTTGTATTATATTTACACGAGCATATTTGTGTTTTACTTATATTGCCTATTGATGCTGCCTTGTTGGTTAGAGATAAGATCATGGCGGGGATTTCTTTATTTACACTGTCCTGTTTTAATGGGATGACAGTAGGGCAAGTGTGAGGTTTGGTGTACCCTATTATAGTTGATCCCCAACAGTTATTTTCAATATAGGAAATTGTTTCCTTTGTGGTTTTGTTCGTATTAAAGAAGGGTAGGGTAAGTGTGAGGTTTGGTGCACCCTAGAACCGGTTTAAACCCCCAGTGGCCTACTTTGCCACTGACCGTTCCAAGGCGGTAGCCCTATTGTCAACCCTTTTTGTGTTTGTGATGTCGTTTGCTTTTATTATTGCTTTTGCCTTCTTGTTTGTCTGTTTGCGTGTTTGTTTCTGTGTTTTGTGGTTGACTGTCCTCCTTGAATGCTACTTTCCCTGTCCGATCTTTTTATATTTCTTTTCTTTGTATTGTAGACAATAAACGAGTAATAGATCACTTTACACAATTTGGTGTTGACGGGGTAGGGACAGTTTTGCAAAATGCGCTTACTGAATGGAAGCAAGTGCCAATAAACGTTGCTGTCACAGGATCTTCTGGCGTAGGCAAATCGAGATTCATCAACGTAATCCGAAATATCCCTGATAATCACAAAGATGCTGCCAAAGTGGGTGTAACCGAAACTACAACTGAATGTGAGGCGTATCCACACCCTAAAACAGATCAAGTTATCTTATGGGACCTACCCGGCGTTGGTACGGAGCTTTTTCCAAAAAAGGAGTACATGGATAAGATAAAATTTGAAAAATACGACTTCTTCCTTCTTATAACAGCAACACGATTTACGAAAAAGGACAAATGGCTTGCAAACGAAATGACAAAACGAGGCAAGCGTTTCTATTTCATTCGCACGAAGATTGATATCGACATTAGTAATGAAAAGGAAAGGCTCCAAGACAAATTCAGTGAGAACACAGTCTTAGAAACTATAAAGACTGATTGCAAAACCAAACTTACCGAGTACGGAGGGAAGATTTATTTGATATCTAACCGCTATCCAAGGCAATATGATTTCCCAGAGTTATTGTCAGCATTTCTGAAGGATATTCCAGCAGAAAAGAACGTTGCTTTATCTTTTATCTTTTCCGGGTTGTCGAAAGATGTCATAGAAGGGAAGGCAGCAGCTCTACACGGTCGAATATGGAAAACAGCATTAGCCTCGGCTTTTGGAGCCGTTATACCAATTCCAGGGGTATCTATAGCCATTGATATATCTATCATACTGAAGGAAGTCAGGTTTTACAGGCAACAGTTTGGACTGGAAGATGAATCCCTTCAAAAGATTGCAATAATTGCTGATGCGTCCCTTGAGACGTTAAAGAGCACTGTAAATATGCAAACTCCAGCGGCAATATTTACGACCAGTGGATTAACGTCTTACTTGGAAAACTTCGGGGGGACTGCACTAGCTGGAGGTGTCATCCATTATGCTTTGAAAATTAGCGTAACCGCTATAGCTGGTGGAATATCTTATTACTCTATGGTCAACTTTTTACTACGGATCCTCGAGATCATGAAAAATGACGCAAAAAGAATTTTAGAATATGTCCTGGAAATGACAAAACTGTAGAAGTAAACTTTATTCCAGAAAAACTACCCAAACAATTGACGAATACAGCAAGCGAAATTGATCTCGATGTACTCAAAGAATTGATTTAAGCATTATAAACAATGTGTTATATCCTGATGGATCTGGACGGTAAAGTGTTAAAGGGACACATGACAATCTTGACTTTTTAAAATCTAGCGGTTAGTTTTTCTACATATATTGCATTTGTTCAATCATTAATGTTAATAATAATAATTGTATTAAGCCATTTGTTTTTGCATATTATTATTTTTTGATATTATTGCACCAATATAATATTAAAACGTATAGTATAATAAGACGAAAAAGTGAATACTTAAAATTGTATTTATTTAAATGTAACCAGGGTAAAAGTCAAAATGAATTCATTTATTATGGCTCTTATTATACACTCAATAGACCAAACATAATGCCGAGTCAACGGGGGATTCTTCCCGGGGGCTCATATGGTAGAGGGACTATAAACCTTAGAAAGAAAGGAAAAAAAGAAAACTCAATAGACTAATAATCTGGGCTTCGATGTAACTTTTTTAATAATCTGAGTTGCTGCAGCTTAGCGAACTTACTAGTGTAAAACAATCGGCATAAAATAATGGTCCCTCACAAAAGCGACTTTCGAAAATATTGAGCAGCATATAATAGTGTATCTGTGTTTTATTTTCTGTACCCTACAATGTATCCGGTAATAATAAACAAAATTATTTATGTTTTACCAATAACAATCTACTTATTTCTATACACAGAGCTCCAGATTTCATGTCAAAGGGTCTGTTACCCCATAAATACATCTGCAATGCTGATTTGCATTTTTCTAAAAAGTAATTTTTATCGTTCTGTTGCTTCTTAGTCCTCAGTATACTTTTATACTATAAGTATAATTATGATGAAAGACAAATATATAGAGGTATTTCCATATTGTTTGTTGATGTGTTAAAGCAGTTTACTATTACTTCTTCGGCTAAAACAGTAGCCAGTGTGAACAGATGCTATCACAGTTCTTTTAATTTATTTTATCTTTCAATCTGTATACCATTTCTTTGTATCGGCTCTTTTGTGTACCATTTAGGTGTGTGTTTACTTTATATGAGGAATAAGACGGCTGATAAGATATTGGGATTGATTGCATATATTAATTTTGTTTTACAGTGTAGAGAAAAGAGGTTAAGCATGATCACGAAGTTGTGTCTATTGGATATGTTTTGTTTTAACTTTGTTGTATTAAAGACAAAGTAATTGAGTTTTTTCATGAATTAAATATGTTTGTCTTCTACATATTTTGTAATATTCTTTCCAATCACATTCCAATTACATTCAATATTGGATACGTGGGTGTGGGTTGGGTGAATTAAATCATGGGAGCATGACTTATTCTTTGGTGTGTATATTCAAGCTCTAAAACTACAATAATGGACTTTTTATTTTACTATGTTTAATTCTGAGTTAAGTGTTTAAACCAACATTCTCTGATTTTTTATGAACCCTCCCCGCAGTATAAACCACACATACCACACCATCCATCGATAATTTTTTATTTCTTCGCAGTTTTATAATTTTCGTGAGAGGATGAGAGGTGATCGAAAAAAGCACATTTCCTTCCTCATTATCGTTCGTTATCGAAATGTCAATGTCTATTATAGCAAATATTCGTTGAAAGATTTTCAAATTTAAATTTCGTTTCTGGAGATCAATCACATTTGTACAATTAAATCTGTTTACGTACAAGTAGGTATAAAAGTAAAACAAGAAATGCAACATTCACAAAACACAGTCAATCGAAGCGAGATTTGATATGATTATCAGGAATACATAGTCATATAAGTGTTATATAAATAAAACAATTAAAACTACAAGATATGAATTTTATAGTGCAGACACTACAATTGCGGAATTGACTAACGGACAAACCAACAAACTAACGAACACTCAGAGGAACGAACACAAAGTACAGTACAGTTCCTTTTTTACTTCTATTTATTAAACAAGAATGGCATTATTACCCAACACAAGCTCACTGTATATCATAAAGTTATAAAACGGACAGCCACAACAACAATTATATTAGACTTATATTTGAATATAAATAGAGATATTATTAATAAAAAGCTACCGCTTTGGAACAATCAGTGTTAAATGGTATATCAGTAAAAGGGTCTCGAAACGTTTAAGCACGTTCCATGCTTCAAACTTAGATCTTACCATAAACCGTTACCATAAACTTCGTAAAACCTTTGCAAAATGTTATTATCGTAACCCTGATCTTCTTTCCAAGTATAAACGTAATTTAAGGACTCTTCTGCGACAAGGACTATCACAACCTGACTTCTATGGTGATGTGATTTATAAACTTCGTAAGAGTCTTGGTCATGATCCCTTTCATACTATCTTTGTTAAACTTGTTAAAAAGTTTATCAAAAGAGGTTATGACCCTATCATTTTGCAACGTACTGCATGCTTGGTGGTGGACCCTTTTACAGTTCGCCACTATGCTTTCCTCTTTAATTGTACGATGACCGGACATGCTGTGGACTATATGATGACGCCTACCTAAAGCCCATTGGGACGGTGGCGTTTGATGTTTGTCTATGATCTTTCTTGTCGTGTCCTTAATGGTTTATTCTCTTGTTGCTCTGGCTTCTGCAAAGTCAATGAGTACCTTCATTGTGGCTTTCTATGCTATTGTTTTTTTGTATTATATTTACACGAGCATATTTGTGCTTTACTTATATTGCCTATTGTTGCTGCCTTGTTGGTTAAATAAGATCATGGCGGGGTTTCTTTATTTACACAGTCCTGTTTTTATGGGATTACAGTAGGGTAAGTGTGAGGTTTGGTGCACCATAGAACCGGTTTAAACCCCCAGTGGTCTTTGTTGCCACTGACCGTTCCAAGGCGGTAGCCCTATTGTCAACCCTTTTGTGTTTGTGATGTCGTTTGCAATTTTTATTACTTTTGCCGTCTCATTTGTCTGTTTGCGTGTTTATTTTTGCGTTTTGTGGTTGACTGTCGTCCTTGAATGATTCTTTCCCTGTCCGATATTTTTAACTTTCCTTACTTGTTGGTCTCACAATAAAACATACAGCGTTAATAAAGGAATTCCCGCCTACAATTAATAGGAGATATATATACATAATTATGAGAGTAAACATAAATAAATGAGATTTCAGAAGCTACACTAACAATATATAAACTATTGAACGACAAGGTAAATGAAACGTTAGCGTCATTTTAAGGATATATAGACGTCATCACGGAGAAGCGAATCAGTCCAGTCGTCTAATTTTCAAATAGGAAAGTGTGATGGCGAACTATTAATGGGACACCCACTAAACATGCAATGCATTGCGGTATTTAGTTTTTTTTATAAATGTGTTAATAGCTTTTTTCTAAATATTTTATTGAAATCATCACCACTCAGGAAGACACGATCTTCGGAAGTAACGTCACCCTAAAAGTCTGATTGCAAAACTGCCTTGACGCAGAAATTCTTTGATTTATTAAAAAGAAACAAAAAAAAGCATAACAAGCTGAGCGAGCGAGAGAAAGATTATTTTTCGCTCCGCCAATAGGGGCCCTCGAGGGCGTGTGTCTTGAGGCCAGATACACTAAATACTCAATAAACCGTAATTTTTTTGCGTTTATATAATCGTCTATGAATGATTAACAACATTAAACGACTTTATTTTAAGCTCTGGGGTTTGGTCGGGGTTGTGATTGGCGTTACTTATATCACAAATGAAAGCTTAGTATGATGGAATTACACGGATTTACTCCTGGTGAACCAGTGGGCAGGGTCGGTGGGGTTGTCAAAAAGTCAAAAAATCATATATACAAAATGATATTATTAAAAGAAAAAAATAAACACGACAAATATGTTCGTTTATGAAAAATACAAATCGTATGTATAACAAATGGTATGTATATAATAAATGTTATGCTGATGACATTACACAATACACACTTGTTCGCTCAAGAGTCTCCTGGATATATTGGATACTTGGTTAAATGTTTGAATATATATGTGTTTACCATCTTGACCTGTGAAGAACAAGTCAATAGTGTAATTAATCAATATTTCGACGATAAGTACTTTTTTTATAACAGCATAACATTGGCTAGTTTTCTCAAACAAGGGTTTGATACGTCTATTAATGCGCTGTTAAATTGTAGCTAGGGACAACGATCAGTGTACTTAGCCTTTGTTTAATAACAGCAAAACATTGGCTAATTTTCACAAAACAGGGATTGATACGAATATTTATGCGCGGTTAATTAATGTAGCTACGGGGACACTTGACTGTTTCTTAAAGCTCGTTAAACATTTTGTGATTTATATAGTCAGGAACTTATGACTTATCAATTTAGCAGGAAGCAATATCATACACCTCAGATGATGTTATCTCTACTGCTGATAGCAATGCACTTGTATTTTGCTTTTATATCATTTTTCACAAGCATTTTATACACGTGGTTGTGAGTACAGCTTGGGTGTCGGAGGCAGCTGATTCGTAAATGTTTCGTTTTTTGTCTATGGTTTACTGACTGTGAATCATGTAGTTGACGATAAGCATGCTTTACAATTTCAATTCCTAGACAACTCGTCTTAAGAACTTGTATGGTATAAACACATATTTTGGAATGTTGAAAATTTACCGTTTAGTCTGTAGATATGTCGTTTTCGTAGATCTGTCTACTCAGTGTAGAATGCGGGATCTTTATGTCTGGGATGTTTACGGAGCATAATGAAATAGTAAGTGCAACCGAATGAAATCGCAAGTATTGGAATGAAACAAGTGCAACTCTTTAAAAGTACTATCCATTACTCCATGAATATTTAAGCATTATATCGTTTTTAATGTTGTAACAAAATGAGTGCATATTTACTTAGAGTTTTTAACTGTGTTGGTCGGGGCCTCATTTCCCCTGATTTTAAATAGGAATTCTGTAGATTTTTGCCAAGCGCATCACTTTTAATCGATGCCTATATCTAATAAATGATCCTTTACTAGATTTATTCTATTGATAAAGAATAAGTTGTTTTGGCGTTTATTTCATAAAAATCCATCTACTATTATGAAAGTTATGATTTTTCAAGCTGTATATTATGAGTAAATTCGCCAGTATTTACCAGTGCGGGCCTAATAAATGTATAGAATTCTTATTACAACACTACGTGCACTTCGAGCAGTCCGAATAACATGACATTTGCATGGATGGCGAGTTTCACCAGGTATCCGTGTAGACACTGTATTTATGGGTGTCGAAATCGTAAGAACTTGTCACAGAAGCGCAAGCCATTATCCAGAGTAGTAGTGACCAATACCATAACGGCAAGTGCCGGATACGCTAGGAGCGTATAGCATGTATATCGTATTGTCGGGAGCGTGGTCTACGGGGTCGTAGGTTTGTAACGTCGTCATAAGACTCGGGAACGATAGCATTCGCTATTTGGGCGACATACCAGACGGTAGCCACGGAGACGCCACGCAAGAGGGCCTGGTTACGCAGATAGATACGCAGATAACGTCACCGGAAGTGTAAAACCGGGACTTGGGCCACCGCCAGAAAGGATCGTGTGAGTGGGCGTCGCGTGCGAAGTACGTCACCGGGAGTAGTATGTGTGGTACCGGGACGAATAGCAACCGCTAAGGACGGGATTGCAATATAACGCGGGAGTGAAGTATTAGTGCCGGGAACCGTACCGGAAGGACTGTCAGATATAGCTTTGAGAGATAATATAGCGTGTGATATAGCATACATGTATCATAAATACAGATATCAGATATTCAGTCTGATTAAAACCGAACAGTTGAATCTAACGTAGTGAACTTCATTTAAACATGATTTAAAACGTTGAGATTTCTACTTTGTCATTTGTATTCATTTGTATATATATTCATCTTGTTGTAAATAAATTATTTATATAAATTTATAAATTTATTTATTCTTGATTCTCCCTTGGTGAGTAGTCTCCACTTGGTCCATATTGTTACACTTGTGTCAGAAGTGGGATTTAAGCGGCGACAACAATCCAAGATAGAATCTGAAATAAGTGACAGATACTGTAAAGATTCCTTCTTAAGTTATTTAATTTTACAAATAATAGTTTATTTTAAAAAATAATAATATATATCATTACTTTTCTAGTCACGACGATCTGGAGGTGGGTTGTGTCCCTGTGACAAGAGAAAGAGGGACATCAGACAGGCAATACCGGGTACCTGGGGTCAGTCGTGATATTGTAATACCCTGTGACCCGATGAGAAACCTCAGCTGCGCCGTAACAAGCGTTCCGTAGTCATGCACGGAGGCTGAGGGTCGGGTGGTCTGTCTGCCGGACAGAACTGGACTGGACTGATGCATTATTATTTGTTGAATAATTTCGTTAATATTTTTGAAACTTGAATTGACAGTTTGAGGTATAAGTGAATACGTTTAAATGTAAGGGGAATCCTACTTTGTATAGGTATAAATAATATAGACGGGTTGGTATTTAACGGTGGTCTGTGAATACGCTGAATGTTATACATACTTAAAGACACATTTCCCAACTGAATGTAGTCGTTGAAAAATCAAGGATAGCATGCTTTTTAACTGCTTACTTCTCGCTGACTGATTACCACAGAGACATTCTATTGAGGCCCCATCACAGTTGTTTTCTTTTCATTTACTATTACCTTAGTGTTTGATATAAAATATATTGTAACTAAAACACTAGATTGTTTATTATGGGGAAACATATAGTCGCCGCTTTTTCCGTCCTTCCGTGTGTGCGTCCGTGCATCACACTTTTTCCGGAGCATAACTCAAAAAGTATGCTTGATTAAAGTTCGTGTGAATGATTAGGACACTGGGGCGGGTCCAAATTTGACCTCAGGGCCACCATTAGAACAAACTAGTTAGAGGACTATAAGACGATGTTACATGCAAAATATCACAGCTCTATATCTTGTATTTTTGCAGAAGATCTTTTAAAGTTTGTTAAATGAAACTGATATGCCCCATTGCGGGGGCATTTATGACCTCAGGTGCACCATTCGAACAAACATATAATGATGCTTCACATAAACTTGGGGTCGTCCGTGGTCGAGTGGTCTCAGACTTGAAATCACATGTCCTTCAACTCTGTGGGTTCGATTCCCCATGGGGCCAGGACTGTTTAGTATGTGAGTATCAAGCTATCCAGCTTGCTTGCGGAACGTCGGTGGTTCTACTCAGTTGCGCGCCCGTGCACGAAAAAATGCCCGGGTTTGCACCTGGGGTCTTCCTCCACCAGAAAAAATCTGAAATGCCGCCAAATGACCTTAGCTGTTGGTGCAACTTTAAAATCCAGTTTAATGAATTCATATAAGATTTGGTTGAATTCCGATAAGCGGTTTCTAAGAAAAAGTCGTCAGAAGCCAAAGGTAACGACGACGACGGACGACTGACAGACAACGGACGGACGACGGACGAAGAGTGATTCCCAAAATTCATCACATTGAGCCTTCGGCTCAGGTGGTCAAAAACACTGACAGATGACAACGATTTTTGAATTTTGAAGTCCCGATGAGTTTCTTGCATTTGAGTTTTACTAAAACATGGCAGAGAAGTAACTGATAATGGAGTATATTGTGCTAAAAATACAAAAACTAGTAATTGTTAACACGGGTCTTTTAAGAAAGGCCATCTATACATAGTTGTTTTAACATATATACAAGTGCACATAAAATGCAAAATGGTTATAATTTTTACTACATTATTATACACTTGTAACCGGATACAGGTAAATGGTGAAAAATCGTTCCTCAACTGAGACTCGAACCTATATCCGGTTACACACTCTTTATGGGACGGGCCTCATCCTTTGAAAAAAAACTAATAATCTCAATTTCCTTGTGCAAATGTATTTCTAACAGCGATTTACAGTTACCTATAGAAATTCTCTCTCCACCTCCTCCCCACCCCCACAGCCCCCAAAACAAAATACAATAGACTCGAAATGTGTCTTTAATGGTTCTATAGTGAACAGTAGTATGTTATGTGTATTATGAGGTGCGGTGTTGAAGACACGTATATTTAGTGGAAAACATTGGTATTAGTGTGTAGAAAGTAGCTTTAAACTCCATATCGTAGCTTTAGAGCCATAACGTAGTTATCGGTCTATAAAGTAGAATTAAGTCGTTGTAAGGTACAACAAAGTTATGTGGTTTAGTGTTATGTAATACTAATGAGTGGTGCATAAAGGCACAGTGTTATATTTGAAGTTATTGTATTTCAGATACGTTATTGCTGTAGATTTATATAGTGGTTTATTTATAGTGTGTTATATACATCTAGAATAGTCATGTCTAGTATTAAGGAGTAAACAGATTTGGGGAAGGAGTTTGGATTTGTAGGTGAAGAACTGAGTAACTTCGTTCAAGAGGAACAAGCCAATGACAGGGAATAGCAATTACAGGAACGGGAGTTGGCACGGGAACTGGAAAGAGAGAAATAGGAACAACGCCAAAAAGAGAGAGAAGAGAAAGAGGAACAGCGTCAAAATGAACGAGCATTGGAGTAGGAGAGATTTAAAGAGGAACAGAAAAGGTTAGAGATTAGAAGGGACATCGAGCGTGAAAGGAAAGCCCAGAGATCGAAGGAACAGGAATGGGTAAAAGAGAGAGAATAGATGGCACAAAGGCAACTTGAAGAGGAACATAAACGGGCGATGGAAATGGTACACCAGCAGCATATGCAGGCGTTAGAGCTAGCTGAAGTGAATCGAGGGAAGAATGGTATTAAATAACCTATTAATAAGCTCAAAGGTCCAAAACTGCCATGGTTCGACAAGGATAAAGATGATATGGACAGTTATTTATCGAGGTTTGAGAGGTACGCCGATGCACAAGGGTGGAAGAAGGAACAGTGGTCGTTGCACCTGAGCGCATTGTTAAAAAGGTAAGGCGTTAGATGTATAATACAGGTTACCAACGGATGACTCACTGGATTACGAGAAGCTCAAAGGGATTCGAACTAACAGAGGAAGGATTTAGGAAGTGATTCAAGACGGCTAGGCCAGTAAAAGGCGAGTCCTTTGTCCAATATTTACGGAGTCTAAGAATTACTTAGAGCGATGGTTTCAGCTGGGTCGCGTTAATAAAACATACGACGGGGTTATTGACTACTTATTAAGAGACCAGTTATTGGGTATTTGCACTAGGGAGTTGTACTTATTTCAAAAGGAGAAGAGGTTTACAGGAGGTACAGAGATGGCAGAGCAAGCAGATCTATTTGCAGATGCAAGAGGAGGTGGGTTTGAGTCTGTAGTGGTACAAGAAAGTCGGGACAGAGATAAAGACAGAAGCAGTCGAGATAGCAAGCCAGACCCAGATAGGGGTAGGTCTTCAAGTACGCCAAGGGTAAGTGATAATTCGTATTCTCATTGGAAATGTAACTTTTGTGGTGGAAACCATAGGTCAGTTGATTGCAGGAAGAGAGACGGTAAGCAACGGGTTGCAGCAGTCGAAGATGACAAGAGAAATGCAGTTGCAAGTGCGGGTATTGACAATTCGACTACATTCTGCAAGAATGATAGAGGTAACAATTTCTTTAGAGGGTGCGGAAGAAGTTGAGGGTGTGGTCGTGGTTGGATGCAGAGGACCGATATTTCGAGTTGTGTATTGGTATGCAGTGATAGTCTGGAGCAGTTGGGAGCATTTATGGCAAGCAATTTGTCCGCCGAAGGAAGGTAGGGTCAATGGAACGAAGGTCAAGGTCATGAGAGATACGGGAGCGACGTGCGTAGTGGTCAGGACGACGCCAGTACGCGATGACCAATATTTACAAGGTAAGAGATGTTGTAAGTATATTGATGGGTCGGAACATTACTTTCCTGTAGCTTTAGTAGACGTGGAGACGCCGTATTTCCAGGGTAAAACGGAGGCGCTGTGCATCAATTCACCGTTATATGATTTGGTAATAGGTAACATTTCAGGGGCGAGTTACCTAGGACCAGAAGATGTTGTGAATGCAGTACAGACTAGAGCACAGAAGAAGCAAGAGAAGTTAAAAGTTCCAGGTAAGATTTTAGAGGTAACAAGGTCAGAGTTCGTCGAGTTGCAGAAACAGGACGTCACGTTGGACAGCACGAGAGAGAAAGAGGACGATGGTCAAGTCAGGATGTGTAAGGGAGTGCAAAGGTAAGATTTGTATATAAAAATCAGATACTATACCGTGAGTATGAGTTCAATGACCACAAGAAGGTATCCCAGATAGTAGTTCCAAAGGGGTGTCGAGAAGCAGTGATGAAGATCGCTCATGAAGCATTGATGGCGGGCCACCTGGGGATACGTAAGACCAATGATAGAGTAGTGTCAGAGTTTTACTGGCCAGGGATAAACTCAGAGGTCACACGGTTTTGCAGATCGTGCGATATCTGCCAACGAACCATCCCAGAAGGTAAAGTGCAAAAGGTGCAACTAGGTGATATGCTCTTGATAGAAACTCCGTTTAAGAGTTGCAGTGGATTTGGTAGGACCCATTGAACCGATGACAGACAGGAAAAAACGGTATATCCTAGTTATGGTGGATTATGCGACGAGATATACGGAGGCTGTTGCGTTACCCATGATCGAGGCAGAGCGAGTGACGGACGCATTGGTGGACATGTTTAGCAGACTGGGGATCCCAGAAGAGATGTTGACCGACATGGGGTCACAGTTCACATCTAAACTGATGGCGGAGGTAAGACGGTTGTTATCTTAACAACGACACCGTACCATCCAATGTGTAACGGGTTAGTAGAAAAGTTTAACGGAACGGTAAAACAAATTCTTAGAAGAATGTGCAACGAGAGACCAAAGGATTGGTTTAAGTATGTGAATGCCATGTTGTTTGCTTTTATAGAAGTGCCATGGGAAAGACTTGGATTTTTCCGTTTGAGTTGTTGTATAGTAGGACGGTACGCGGACCTATGAGTATTTTGAAGGAGTTATGGTCAGGAGAGGTCAACAATGAGGAAGTTAAGTCGACATACCAGTACGTGATAGATTTGTAAGAGCGGATAGAAGAAACGTGCAAGATAGCACAGGATCAGTTTACCAGGCTAAGCTAAGGCAAAAAAAGTATTACTACCGGAAGTCCACGTCCAGACCATTCACTGAAGGTAGTAAAGTTTTAGTTTTACTCCCAGTAAGTCACAACAACCTATTGTTCCAGTAGAACGGTCCATTTACAGTGGAACAACTGATGAACAGAATGGACTATCAGATTGATCGCGGTAAGATTAAGACATTCCATGCAAATATGTTGAAGTTGTACAACGAAAGGGTTGACGAAGATGCAGAAAAAGATATTTTAGCTGTTGTCTGTTCTGCAGTTGTTGATGAGGATGAAGATAGAGATGTAGATCAGTCTGGTATAGAACAGGTAGTCGTAGAGATACTATTAGTTTGTCCGACTGGAGTAGGGAAAGAGTGGGTAAATGATGTAGATATTTGTAAGGATTTATCAGTGGAACAGAAGAGGCAGGTTGAGGGGGTATTACATGAGTTCTCTGATATTTTGACTGAGATACCAGGAACTACGACATTCATTGAGCATGATATTAAGTTAACGACGGCAGAACCAGTCAGGTTTAAAGGGTATCCTATACCATTTCAGTCACAGGAGATAGTTGACGAAGAGGTGGACAAAATGTTAGATATGGGAGTGATCGAACCTTCAAGTGCACCATTTTCGAGTCCGGTAGTTTTGATACGGACAAAAGATGATAGTATTATATTGTGTATAGATTTTAGACAGTTAAATAGAGTCACTGTGTTTGATGCAGAGCCAATGCCAAACATCGAGGAGATTTTCTCAAAGTCATCTAAGTATAAGTACTTTTCAAAAATAGATTTAAGCAAAGGCTACTGGCAGGTACCGTTGACGGAACGTGCAAAGGAGATGACGTCATTTGAGACGTCAAAGGGGCTATTCCGTTTCACAAAGATGTCATTACTATAACACTTAGAGATACCAAACTTGGTATGTGAATACATCTTGGGATAGCGGTGTATCGCGTACCAAAATAAGGTCATTGTGACCTTGACCTGTGACCTATCATAGAAAATGCTTGTCCGGACCATATTTTCAATACTATAACACTTAGAGACACCAAACTTGGTATGTGAATACATCTTGGAATAGCGGTGTGTCACGTACCAAAATAAGGTCACTGTGACCTTGACCTTGATCTTTGACCTCCATCATAGAAAATGTCTGGAAAATGTTTGTCTGGGCCAGTTTGGGACTATGGATTGCCCTGCAATTCTTGATGCTCTTGTTTTACATTGATTGTAACGAAAGCGCTCTGAACTTATTTTAATCACTCGAATGTTTTCCTGAGAATAATCAGTACTAAGCAAATGCAATAAAGTGTCTTGCTCAGGGACACATATGGTTATGGCGGGGATCGAACCCACGACTTTTGGATCATGGGTACAAGACTCTACCACTAGACCACAGCGCTCCCTGTCATTGTTGCAATGTAATCAATAATTAGTATTAGTGTAAAAACAATTTCCTTTGACCTATTCAAAGAAGTATTAGCAGTGACGAAGATTAATTGGAAAACAAACGCTGTTATCTGGAATGAACCTATAAAGAGAATAAACATGATATCATATTTTTCCTTCTTTCAGAACGTGTACAGAGAAAGAAAATCAGGTTGCTGTTCTTCTTTGTTGGAGATTATATGTGTAAGTTATTCATAAATTCTTACTTTGTCTGTGTTTAGCTCTACTGATCAAAGATCAGCAGAGTTTATGCCATGGTTGTCCGTCCGTAATTTTTTTTGTAGCGACTACGCCTCTGAAACTGCTGGATGGATTTTCATGAAATTTTACAGGAATGTTGGCCATGGTGTCTAGTTGATCCTAGAAAAAATTCACGTTGATGTGAAATCCTAGATGGCCACCAAAGCTAGAAATATTTTTTAAAAAACAAGTTTGTAGCGATTACTTATGGAAAACTATGAGTGATATTGATATGGGACTTTTTCTAAAATGATCACCATGACATGTTGTTGGTCCTTGTTGAAAATCGATTTTGATTCATCATTAAACACATGGCTGCCAGCGGCCATCTTCATTTACATATAGAGGTTATATATGGTAAAAACTTGTAGAGACCACTCCTCTGCAACTACTTATGAAACTTAACAGAAATTATGCTTTTGATGTATATTTCATCCTTGCAAAATTTCAGGTTGGTCAGAAATTCAAGATGGCCGCCACGTCTAAAAATATTTAAAAAAACAAATTTGTAGTGAGGGCTGTTCCATTAAAACATACATGGGACCCCAGGAAGGCATTTTTGAAATTGAACACCCACCCATAGATGCAAAATTGAGTTTAAACAACCAATTTTTGGGAAATCGGATTCATTAAATTTCCTTCCTGGGGTCCTGGGCATGTTTTAATGGAATAGCCCAGACTACTTCTTCAAAACTATAAGTATTATTGGTATGGAACTTATTCTAAAATGAACAGCATCACATGATGTTAGTCCTTGTTGAAAATTAATTTTGATTCGACATTAAACATGGCAGCCAGCAGCCATCTTTGTTTACATATACTACTCAAAATTTGTTAAAGTTACAAATTCCTATATCAATCGATTTCTTCTTTGTAGGCGTGTCTTTATTTGTAACTTCATGTTCACCAGCTCATGTCAAAATCGGGTATTTAAGCGAGCAAATATAGCGCATGAAATCATTTACTGTATATATATCGACCAGTGCACATCGTACCTATACACAGGTAACAGTATTTTTGACAGAAAAAAATGTGAGCTTCTTTCGGGGCTCGAACACACGACCTTCTGATTTCAAGTCCTGTGCTCTATCCACTGAACTACAACGCTACTTGAGAAAATAGTATACTAACTACCATATATTATGAGGCAAAATAACTTAATATATTAAGATGGATCAATAAATATGCAGTCCATGGGGTCGCAAGTGTAAATTAACATTGCCTGGTGTAATACTGTATCTTATCAATATGAAACTAATACTTCGCCTCAAATCAACCATATATCGACTTGTTATTTAGCGCTTGATGAGTTTGTGTGCGCGCTCTTGTTATTACGTAATGTCTATTTGGTGTTAAAAATGCTACAAAATACCAACAAATAGCAGTGGTCTAGAGGTTCAGCGTACATCTGTCAAATCTTACAAGTGCAAGTCTGTGGTTTAAATCCCGTTACGGGCAACTAATTTTTGATCATATATATTCTGGAGCCGTGTATTTATCGATATTACCTGTACGGAGGCTAAATAAAAATGTGAAATTTTAGTAGAAGTAGAGTTTTTCTTTATCCTCTCCGTGTTGATACTGGTCATTTTGGCGAGCGTTTCAATAGTAGATTATGGTTGCCGAAGAGTCCAAGTAGATAACATCCCTCGTCCAAAGTAGTTTATCGTAGATAGCAGCAGTAGAGTTGATTGTAGAGTAGAAGTTCACCGCAGATAGCCTAAAGAAGATTAAGTTGTCCAAGAAGATTAAAGATGATTTCGAAGTTTCAACCACTGGAATGACAGCAGATATTGCAAGTAGGTCGATCCCATTTCCGGCTCGAAAGTTGATTTGTAGCTCTCCGCCAATCAGAAGGCACCACGCGTCTGTAGAGGTATCCCATGTAGTTCGATCCAGCTGTTCCGTTTTGTTGGTACTGGCTCCTCCGTTGTAGTCACTGATATAACTGAACTTATATCAGAGAGTATCTCGCAATCATCATCATCATCATTCTTGTCTTGACTGTCAACTGGTCAGGAGGCTCAGCCGTTTTGTGTTGTGTAAGTGTTACAGCGTGAACTTTGTGAACTTTGTGAAAGATTTTTAGAGGACTTAGGTAAACTTAGTAAACTTGTGCTTTTTGTGAAAACTCGGATAGGAAAAGAAATATAACTGAAATTTTTAGTGACATTGTGAATTATTTGGACTATTGTGAAGAGAAGCGATTTATCGGCAATACAGCATTACAGCAATACAGCAATACAGAGTAATACAGAGTAAATAAAACAAAAGTAAGAATTAACAGATGGTGTAATCTGGTGGAAAAGTATAGCTTGATTTTCTCGAGAAATACCCATTATACCAGATTTTACCAGCACATAATAACCAAACACTAACAGCAACAATATAACTAGTATACAAGATATAATAAGACACAAGTAAGCTATAACAATAATAAACCAGTAAGAAATAGTTAGTAGATAGTAATAAGATAATAAGCATTCAAAATAGAAAATATAGCATAAAAAAGTAAGAAAGTGCTTTCCATCCGGTCCGCGAGCTGAAAAATTTAGAAAATTGAAATAGGTCAAATAAGTCAAAGTTGATAAAGTTGATAGATAGAGATAGATAGAGATAGAAAAATGGACAACCAAACAAAACAGAAATCGTATGTAGAAGCGCTAGCGACGATGATAGAGGTAGAAAGGGTGGTATTGACCCCAGTCAAGAAAAACGTAGAAAAACACAGTTTAGGGGCTGTAGTATTTTACAGCCCACTAGCGGCAAGCACACCTACCATGACAACTATAGGGAGAGTAGGAAAGAGAAACAGGAGTAGTAATGGTAGTAATGGTAGTGATAATAGTTTAGATAGTCTAGGTAGCCCAGCGGCCAAGGCGCAATGCATACCGGAAGACAGCAGCGTAAGCAGCGTAAGCAGTGAAAGTAGCGGAAGTAGCGAAACTTCGATAGGCAAGACAATGGCTGCCCTGGAGAGAGTATTGACGCCATATGATTCCAAAGGGGAAAAGATAGTAGAAGTAGCGGAGGTAGAAGTAGCGGAGGTAGAGGGGGAGGGGGAGTGGACAGAAGCCACAAGTAAGAAAAAACTGAAAGACCAGTCTGTAGGACAGGTACCAGTGGCGGATGTGGTGTGGGTATTGGTCACCCTCAGTGTTGTGCAGCGGGCATTCCCGATGGGGCAGCTTAAAGAAATCATTAACCAATTTATTAAACATGTGGGAAGTCTTTCTGCGAGGTATTCCCGAATATAAAAGGGGCGGATCCACAGTTCAGGATCCACCCAAGCAAAATAGAATTAGGTAACACGTTTAAGTATGGGACCAATGACTTCCGGTTAAAAAAGAACACTCAAACCAAGCAAATATCGCAAACAAGCAGAGGCATAATATACATGGATGTAGGTAATATACAAACAACAGTTGAGCTCAAAACTATACTAAATGACCAAGGCAATAAAATTCAAAACGCGTATAGAGGATTTGACAAAGTTAATGGTAGGCTAGTTCCATCAAGGTCGATCAAACTGACCTTCAACACGGCACAAACACCGGTACAAATAATTACCCAATCAGGAATAAACATAGTAGTTGAACCCTCCCTTCTCACACCAATCCGGTGCAATAAATGTCAAAAACACGGACATACCACCTCAAAGTGTAGAAACACAACAAAGTGCCCCCACTGTGCAGAACCGCATGAAGCAACATCATGCACCCGTAAAGACTTAAAGAAATGTGCAAATTGCCATAGCAACCATAGTGCCGCGTATAAAGGCTGCCAAGCATATAAAACGTATATACAAACCATAGAACAAAAGAATATCGCCATACAAACAGGACATAATAAGATCAGGGTAGAAGCAGGGCAAACTAAGTTACAGCACAAGGCAACACCAAAACCAAATATGTATATAAATAAACAAGAAAATGTCAATAACGAAGTAGAGCAAAAGGTTAAAATAGCTCTAAAACAAATAATACCAAAAATAGCTAAAGAAACTCTATCAAATGAACAGATAGAACAAATCATAGAGGAAGCATTAAATGAAAACAAAAGCAAAAATAATCAAATAATAAGAGCACCCGCTCCCTTTTATCGGCCCAACAACGTCCCTAGATGTGGACCACCACATATGCATCCTATGAGGCACCAATACCCCATAGGGCCAATGCACGTTGTACATGGTGCACAGATGTGGAGACCAATGCCACCACCACCAGCCGGTCACTGTCGACCTAATTACGGGGGAAGATTTTAAGTTATAAGATAGTCATTAAGTAGGATAGTGAAAAAACAGAATTAACTAGGTTTTGATGGAAGGGTCCAACAAAAATTTCAATAATTACAAACAAAACCTAGTTATTATGTCTTGGAACGCCAGGGGCCTGTGTGGGGAGGAAGCACCAAAAATAACAGAATTACAAAACTTTCTGAATAAAACTAAGCAACAACCTGATATTATATGCATACAAGAAACTCACTTAAAAAATAAAATAATTAAAATACATGGTTATCAAGAACCTGTAAATACGTGTAGACCAGGCACAGAAAAAGGGGGTGGGGTAGCGATATATGTAAAACATGGAATCAAATTTATAGAACATAAAATGGCAGAAATTGAAAAATTAGAAATAAATGCAATAACCATTTTTGGAACAAAACATAATATTAGGATCATTAATTACTACACAAGGAAAACAGAGTACAATACAAAAGAAAACTTAGAAAAACTTTTTGGGAATATAAATAAGCATACTATCATACTAGGTGACTTCAATATGAAACACCCCACATGGAATCCCCCTGGTGATCTAAGATGTGATAAAGAGGCGGAGTACCTGTATGACTGTTTAGAAGATAGTAATTGTGTAATGATGAATAATGATGATGTAACTAGAATAGGGGAACACGGCGACCTTGACTCAGCCCTAGATTTATGTCTAATGTCAGCTGTATTAGCACATAAGGCAAACTTCAGCGTTATTGACAATACAATAGGCAGTGATCATTTCCCAACCCTAACAAAAATAGTATATAACTCTCAGTATGAACCCATAATGCTACCATCAAAATGGAAAATAGCAAAAGCAGATTGGACCCTTTTTAAACAGGAAAGTAGTAAACTTTTTGAGTTTACAACAAAAAATAAAACACTCAATGATATTCAAAAACAATTTTCGGCAGAACTATATGAAATATGTAAAAAAACGATTCCAAAAACAGAAGCAAAAATTAGAAAACAAAAAGCGGTATACCCTTGGTGGACAGAGGAGTGTAACAAAATTATAAGAGAAAGAGAAAACGCGAGAAAAACGTATAAACATAATAAAAGTCCGGCAAATTATGAGAAATTTAAAATATTAAGGAAATCAGCCAAATTAACAATAAGAACGTCAAAAACCGAATGCTGGCAACAATTTATATCCAAAATAAACCATAGAACCAATTCTAAGCAAGTCTGGGATATTATAAGTAGATTTAGGGGAACGCCAATTCAAAATATGCCAGTGTTAATCAAAGACAATAAACATGTTTTTGCAGATAAAGAGAAGGCCAATTTACTAGTAGAACACTATCAAAAAGTGAGTAGCACAGCAGAATACGATAAAAAGTTTATACCTATCAAAGAAAAATTAGAACAAATATATGATGAAGAAATGGAAAATCATGACGATCACCTAGAAATTGAGTATAACAAAGCTTTTACCCTTTTTGAATTAGATAATGCACTACAATATTGTAAAAACACGGCGCCTGGTGAAGATCTAATACATTATGAAATGATAAAACAACTCCCAAAAAACGGAAAGATTAAACTATTAGAACTCTATAATCAATCCTGGAAAACTGGTACATCACCAGAAAACTGGTGCGAATCAATTATAATACCAATAATCAAAATAGGGAAAGATAAACATTTACCATCATCCTATAGGCCCATTTCACTTACGCCAGTATTAACAAAAATAATGCAAAAAATGGTTAAACCAAGATTAGTAAATTATGCTGAAAGAGAAAACTTAATATCTAAATACCAGTCTGGCTGCAGACAAAATCGCACGTGCGATGACCATATAGTAAGGCTTGAATCTGATTGTAAAAAGGCCCAAATATCAGATAAATTTTTATTGGCAATAATGTTAGATTTAAGCAATGCTTTTGATAAACACTGGAATAAGGGGGCACTATTACAACTATATAATATAGGTATAAAGGGCAGAATGCTAAAATGGCTTGCTAATTTCTTAGATGGGAGGAAAATAAAAGTTAAAGTAAACAATATAACATCTGAAACATTAGAAACAGAAAATGGCTGTCCACAGGGAAGTGTACTTTCTCCTATAATATTCTGTATCTTTATGAATACCCTAGAAAAGGCAATAAAAGCGCATAACAAGCCGATAGAAAATCCGCAAGATCACGCGCAATTATCACAGTTTGTAGATGATGGGGCAATGTGGGTAACTTCCGGTCAAGCAAAAAACGCAGTGATAAAAGGGCAAAAACTATTAGTAATAATCGAAAAATGGGCACTAAGATGGGGACTAACAATTAACCCTGATAAAACACAAGTGCTACTCGTTTCAAGGAATGGTTACCCCGAGCAAAAACCAAACTTCCCGACCCTTCAACTGTGCAATAAAAAGCTAACATTTGCACCCTTTGCGAAATTTCTAGGTATGTACTTTGACAGACATCTAAACTGGAAAAAACATGTCGAATATGTAATATCCAGATGCACAAAAGACTTAAATATGCTACGAATGTTAACCGGAACGAATTATGGCGCGGATAAAAAATCTCTATTAAAATTATACAAAGCGTTAATTCTAAGTAAAATCAATTATGGAAGTATCGCGTATGCCTCAGCAACAAAAGCAACATTAAAACCGCTTCAAATAATGCAAAACAAAGCTTTAAGAATAGTAACAGGCGCGTATAAATCAACCAATCAAATAGCTCTACTCGTAGAAAGCGCGGAAATACCAATAGAATTAAAAAGAGAAGAAAATATGCTAAAATATTGGGCCAGGTCTAGCAGGTTAAAAGACAGGCTACCGGTTAATGAATTAATAACTAAGATAGGAATATTCGAACATAAAGCAAATAGGTATAAGAAAATCAATCCTCCATATACCCAAACGATACAGGTACTATTAGAAAAATATAAAATGCAAGATATTAGTATACAAGAACCTTTGTTCACGCCAATCACAAAAATGCAAACAATCAAACCATGTCTTGACCTAACCCATCTAATTAACAAAACGGAGACTTCAACAATAAGCGCGAAAAATATAAGCAATGGACATATCGATAGTAACTATAGCGATTATATAAAGATATATACCGATGGCAGTAAAGACGCGGAGAAGGAAATAGCAGGGGCAGGAATAGTAATTTATGACAAAACTAACTTGATAATATACCAGAAAAAGATCAAACTTAATTATAGAGTATCGGTATATACAACAGAATTTGTAGCAATCTTAGCGGCACTCTCATGGGTACACCAGAAAAAACCTGCAAAGGTAGTGATCCTGAGCGATAGCCTTAGTGCCCAACAATCTA
Source organism: Cyrtodaria siliqua (assembly GCA_037043455.1). Classification (NCBI taxonomy): domain Eukaryota; kingdom Metazoa; phylum Mollusca; class Bivalvia; order Adapedonta; family Hiatellidae; genus Cyrtodaria; species Cyrtodaria siliqua. The sequence goes on along the minus strand of JAWPHD010008975.1, from coordinate 49,422 downwards.
TAAATAAGGGAAATTCAAATAGTAGACAGGATTTAATTGAAAAAATAATGTTGGGAATAAGTAAAATAGCAAAACAAAACATAACGCTAGATATGGCGTGGGTACCCAGCCACGTGGGGATAATAGGCAATGAAGTAGTGGACAACATCGCAAAACAAGGCTCTATAGACGGTCAAATAGTACCAATAAAACTAGGAGTAAAAGAAGTATATAGTATAATTAAGATGAAGGTTAAAACAGAATGGTCAAAAATATGGAAAAATACGACAACACAAAGGCTACGCTTACAGCCATCGGTACCTAGCGCAATAGAACAATACAGTGATATTAGGCTTATAGACAAGGCATACACTAGGCTAAGATTAGGACATAATGGGATAGGTTCAGAAAGGCGGGATAAATTTAAAGATAGGGAATGCAAATCCTGTGGTCAGCCTGAAACTTTTGAACATATATTCTCTGATCCACCAGGGCACTGCCAACTATATAAATAACAGAGACAAAATCTAGAAACTGATCTGCTCGAATTAGGCCTGAAAACAATAAGTAAAAGTACATTACTGTTCCCGGAAAAACAAATACAGGAACAAGTCAGAAAGAGCGTGTTTAAATTCATGACTGAGTCAGGGTGCGCCAAGGTTATATAAATGCCCACGTCCTGGCTGCCGCCCCACTGTCCCTCGGGATAATGCGTTATAAACGGGCTCTGCTCCCATGGGCGCCGAGAGACGAGTGGAGTGACAGCTGGGGGTGGAACACATGTTATTGGTAATTGGTTATTTTACATAGTCTGGTATTACTAGTGGTTAAGTGTAGCAAGAAATGTATGGGTTTATGTGTATGTCTGGCCATATGGGAGGGAGTATACTGTATATCTGCTCTTGATTTCTGCCATCATTAATATAAATGCAAAAACGGAATTGCATACATTGATATTCTATCAATTTATCTCAATATACTTACTTAAAAAACGTTGAAAAACCACCATTTCATTAACGGTGCTCTCACTTTGAACCGCGCGGATAATTTCAATCCGTTTTGCAAAACAAAAATGCAGCTTACACCTGATTGGTTCATTTTCAATCCGTTTCGCGAAACAAAAAACCAACTAATCCCTGATTGGTCCATTTTCAATCCGTTTTGTAAAACGAAAATAAACCATAATTTCAACTAAATGGGGATCGAACATGTAACATGTAAATATAAATGTATGATTATATAGCTAATGTAAACATACCAAGATATGGACAAGTCAAAACGCCCTATTACTATAAAACCTAGCGAAAGTTAAAAACGATTAGTTGAGTCTAATGTGGGGCTTCATCTGCACGTGGAATACTTTCTGTGATACAATGATAGCCGATGGGCACAAGTGATCATCTTGGTTCAATCCCGGGCGGCGCCGCAAACATGCAGTCCTGCAGCTAGGGTGCGAACTGGGGGTCCGTGTCAGTAAGCTTGAGTCTGGGCCCGTACACTCGCTTAAAACGTAGAATAGGGCAAACCATATCATGACAGGCAGAATACAATATAACAGATACAAAAGGTTATGTAAATAGAGAAGATGTACAGTATAAACCATAAGTATGGTGCACACGGACATTGTAATATGGGTCCATGGCCAAGTCCACCATCCTTCCTGACACTCGGTAGTGACTGGGGTTGTAACTCACCCTGGAACTGGCTCTTGTGAGCGCTGAGTAAGGTTAACGATGAGGACGCGGCACCGGACCCCATATCAAAAATGGTTTCAACATCGCACGGTGGGGCCGCGCTACCAAATCAATGCCTAAACTATGAAGGAACTACACCTAGATAGTAGGCGAGTCTCTCCACTGACACAAATACAGCGAGTGGATGCTCGCTGTAGTCTTTGGGGCGTGCAAACGTATTTAAGTCTAGGCTCGAAGAAGACTTAAAAGATGGGGTGGCGCGACATCACCGTGGGGTGTTTTAAAGGGTATATGAACAGACGTACATAGCAGGCCCGGTTATAGTTGTCAGTTAGAGAAATAACTAGGTATTAGCATAGGCAAGCTACAGCAAATAGGGAAGCATTAGAGCCATAATAACTAAAAGCAGTATATAATGAATTTGGCATAGTGAGGTCGATCTACCGGCCGTATATATGAGAGTATGTGTAGTTAATTAGATCCCGCATATATCCTATGCGTGGGCATGTATGTATATATATATATATATGTATTTATGAAAACCACAAGACAATTGTTTTAGTATTGAAATGTGTAGTAATTAATTTATGAATTTGTATTTGCCTTGCTTATTGTCAATTTCGTTCATAAAAACAGTAATAATATCGCTTTAAAACTAAGTGATTTCCATCCGGTCCGCGCCATGTCCAAATTGACAAATCCGACCTTGACATTTACAGAGACCTTGACCATGAATAACATAGCTAAGAAACTCGGCAATAAATACATATTTTAAAAGTAGGACACCCAAGTAGGTTAGGGCAGGTCAATAGAACACGAAAGGTTAAGGTCGAAGCAATTAAGACAATATGTGAGGCTATCATGTGTTTGTATGTGTATGAAATATATATGTAATTGTATGCAATGCATTACTGAGTATTATATAAATAAAAAATGTAATTAATGACAACTTACAGTTATCTCTATATATACTAACCTACTATATGGATAGGAAATATAAGACAGATAGGGCAACATGAAAAGTATTTAATTATATCCAATGTATTTCAGACTATTATGTAAATAAACACTGTAATTAATGGCAAGTAGTCACAATATGTAATACGGTAGAAACAACATATAAAAACCATGAGATGGCAGTCAACAGGTACGTAAAAACACGTTTAACACAGCCTCTTTCTACCCCCACATATACGAGAGTGACCAAAACCATTAATAAATTTTGTAAATAATGTTTTTAAAAATGTTTTAATGTTTAATAATGTTATAAATTACAAAATAAAGGCTTTATGCCCAAACATAGTAAAAAAACCCTTCATTGGGGCCGTTTTGAAACAAACTTGGTCACTCTATATATGGTATGAGAAATAACAAAAACAGTACAATGCACCATGTTGTCTTGAAGAGGGAGGTCCTAGCAGCCAGCGGCAGACTGTCTACAAGATAGAAGACCATCAGCCAGGGCGCGAAGACCAACCAAACATCGAGAACCAACGACCGCCCAGGGGCACTAGTTGTATAACATCTAAAATGTAATGCACAAGTGCGTCTGGGCATCTTCAAGATTCAACAAACAACGCATACAACAACTCTACCATACGACGATGCAGCCAGCCAGACACACCTGATGGGGATGGGGGACAGGGCCTCTTCACACTACTCCAATACAACTTGTCGGTAGAACGGGAAGTCGTCTTCGATCCTACTTGCAAAGCAACCAATGTAATAAATAAACCTAATACTAGAAAACGGGCGACCTGTAGAAACGGTCGCTGCGTATCCCACACTACCATAAACAAACAAGCCCACTAAGTATAAATACGCGCTACCTGTACAAATGGTCGCTGCGTATCCCACCTACAAAAATACCCGAACCATTAAATATAAGTATGGGCGACCCATGTCAAAAGGTCGCATCATACCCCGCAACGCCCTGAAATAGGTGCCCATAATTAAAAATACTAGCGACCTAACAAAAGGTCGCATGGTATCCCTCATCTCCCTCTATCACAGTCCAAGAAATTACCTGGCCCATTAAATATAAGTATGGGCGACCCATGTCAAAAGGTCGCATCATACCCCGCATCGCCCTGTAATAGGTGCCCATAATTATAAATACTAGCGACCTAACAAAAGGTCGCACGGTATCCCGCATCTCCTTCTAATATTATTATGTGCAAGTAATACCAGTCCGTTAACAACACCTTTACAGCCAGCTATAGAAAGCCAGTAACGAGAAATTAGGTTGAATTAACCGACAGTGCTGGTTTTCTTCTTTGATAATCTATTCAGAAACTTTGGAGGACTCTGTGGCGGAGTCAACGAAAATTAAACAAAAATTCAAAATTATACACTTTTACAGTCCACACATTATGCCTGGGCGTACCGGGATTCTCTGGTGTCCATATAGGCGGAGGGACTATAATCCTTAGAATTACACACACACACACACAGTATCTCGCAAGGTTATTCCAACATCAGTATCCATGGTGGGTTATGGTGAGTAGTCGTTGTCCATCGTAGACTGCCTCCTGTCATCTATGCGGGGACTCGCAGTGACCAGGGGCATCTCGCTGGTAAACGTCACTCAGTCTTCAGTAGAATCTTTCAATCGTCCATCTTTAGGGCCACGTTAAAAATATGATAAAAACATATATACAGCATATATGAGGTAATAGTCTAAACCTCCCGTGGCTATCTACACTGTACCGCACAATGTACAGTGTAGGGCGGATGATTCCAGACAGCGGCACGCCTTGCGGAGTCACTTTGTCCCAGACGGCCGCAAGACGTCCTGTCTGTTCGGTGGTCTGAACTGGAATGTGTGTGAAATTTACGTATCGGTTTCTCCTTATATACCGACTTTTGAGGTGTTCGTCGATTTGAAACTACTTCACACGTGACTCATTCATATTCATGAGTTATTACCAGTTAAAATAGGGACTGTACAGCTTTAACTTTTATTCTTCCATATAATTTTATTAGAAATTAATTCTCAATAACGATAGTAATTTCATTGATACTTCAACAATTCCACAATTTGAATCAAGTCATGAGATCACATGACAATACACTGCCCTAAATAATGTCATGTTAAATAGAAATAATGCTATTTATTTCAGCAAGAAATTTAGACAGCTAAAAAGTAAATTTTGAGTAGTAAAAACTTGTAGTGACTACTGCTCTGAAACTACTTGACAGATTTTTATAAAACCTCACAGGAATGCTAATGTAGCTATCAAAACCTATCAATACAGCTTCAAGGTCATCAACCTCTTGTTATATTTTTGTGTTTTGTGTTTTCTGTCTGTACGTTAAGGGTTTATGGCCAACCATGTTTGTAAACAAAGTGGGTGGGGTATGTTTTTTTAAAAATCATAGTTATAGGGTGTTTAAAAAATATATATATATATATGCACTTATGTAATACATGTAAAGTGAACAAATTCGGTAAACATATTTTGATGTGTGTTGACTTAGTGAAGAAGACCTGGGCATTACTAAAAAGAAAAATTTCAGGTTGACAAACTCACTTTTGGAAACCTTTGACAATGACATAGCATAAAATGTTTTGTTTCAGCAACAGTAATAAAGACAGTCTTATTGCAATAATAGTCAACAATGAGCAACTTTTACAGCTAGAGAGGCTAGTTACCAGCCATATGGAGTACACAGAAAGTGATGACGTCATTTTGTATACACATTGTCGCATTGCGCAATCGAACACACACAATAGACTGCACGGACCAGACTGCACATGGGAGCAATTCTGTCTTTTGGTAACTGTTGCGATCCATGATCATATAGTGAAAACACTTTGTAGAAATGTAGTACAATGTATTTTACAAGTTAGCCACTTTACATTGAAATTAGGCCACTTAAACGTTCGGTACCTGCTGATTCGGACCCCATTATAATTTCCTGATTTCTGTATTAATACATACTATTGTATTAATTCAGAGCTGACTATTAATGTTCGAAACAATCTTTAATTAGAACACAGAAATGTTTTATTATAGATTATTTATTGTATTTATTAATGGTTTTCCTTTGTTCTTGCTTACGTTTAATTTTTCATAAACCTGAAGGTCTGAGCCTAAACCGTGCTATAAATGCCGGTATATTTCAGACGTGTTATAAATGACAGATTCGGCAGTTATACCATGGTCTACTCAATTTTGAACGCGCCTAGTTGTAATGTTTACACACAACCTGTTTATCAGCTATGAATACAACCACTGCAAACACACCGTCACATGCAGAGGGGTAGGACCCCCCCATTCATATTCATTTTGTCATTTTTTGTTCATGCTCATTAAAGGTCTTCATCATGACCCCTGCATTGTTTCAGGTGCCATCTCGCTCACATCACTAAGAGCAGTGGCAGAAAAATAATAAACGTGGCTCCAGCGTAAATGGAGTTTTTACGATAGAATTTGCAGCAACTCTGCAGTTCAGGGTGAGAAGGTTCTAGGCCCATTTTCCATATTTTATCTCGATGTACATGGAAGATGAACCTGGCATGTTCATGCCTGTTAGGCGCCATATAACCTGTAATGTGTTGGTGCGCCTTAAAACCCCACTTCAATTATCAGCTATGTAAAACATTCCCTTCCCGTACGAAGTGATCAGGCGTAATCCGCCTGGTTTTGAGGCGTAAACCAGGCGTAAACTAGGCGTAAATGATAGTTACGTGTTATTAGCCAGGCGTAAGCGAGCAGGACACGTAATTTCTATATATTGACGGGCGTCAATGCAAGGCGTAAATTTTAAAACCAGGCGTAATTTAAAAATATTGAGGCGTAACTTTTCAAAGAGGCGTAAATTTGGACTTAACTTTTAGAAGAGGCGTAAATTTGGACTTACACTTTTAGAATAGGCGTAAATTTGGACTTAAACTTTTAGAAGAGGCGTAAATTTGGACTTATACTTTTAGAAGAGGCGAAATTTGGACAAACTTTTTGACACTTTGTTTACAAGGAGGTGTAAACTGAACTTTTTTACTGGAAAAAGGAGGCATAAACTGGACTTAAACATTTTCTTTACTGTAAAAAGGAGACTGGACTGAATTTTCATCGCTAATAAAATGGAGATGAAAAACAAATTACAGATCAATATATATTATAAATGAATGAAATGAATTAAAATAAATAAAAACATACATTAGTTTTGTTTCATTTTGTTTAAAATAATAGGGTTTTAACAGTTTGATTAACCCTTCCCAGACCAACTTGGAGTGGTCAAAGTTGATTTGCAGTGGATGAAGAGGTTGCTTATAATCCAGTGGACCACAGTTGGAGTCCACTCCATTTGAGTCCACTCCAAATGACTCCAATGAGATTTGTAAATTTTAACTATCCACTACAAATGACTCCACAGAGATATAGTATTGTATCTACCCACTCCAAACCACTACCAAGAGATGTATTAATTTAGCTATCCACTCCAAATAACTACAAAGAGATGATCTGATTTTTGTCCACTCCAGGTGACTCACAGCACACTGATGTTCTTTTTCAAAGTATTTCTGCTCGTTTATTACAGCATGTAAAGTATTTCTGCTCGTTTATTACAGCATGTAATTTGTCATGGTGTATTTTTTTAATTAAGTCTAGCATATTTGTTTACCGTTTGCTTCAAGGAGGATTTTGTTTCTATCTCTTCAAAATACCGATATAAAAGGATATAATAGCAAGAAAAACTGTGTTGTTTATAATGCTTATTCGCTGAACAAAAGTTTCATATCCCTGCAAAATGTTACCATGGTCAACTATGGTCAACCTCTGCCAACCAGGGTGCACATGAACCATGGTTGGCAAAGGTCAGATGCTAAAAGTCCATGGTCAGTCATGGTTTAATGACGTGACTAGGGGCAGATCCAAGATTTCATGTTAGGCGGGGCGTAAAAATGGGTTTTTAGTTGGGCGTAAACATCTTTTTGGGTTAGCAAGGGCATCAAGAATTGCAGGGCAAGCCATAGTCCCCCACCGGCCCAGACAAACATTTTCCAGACATTTTCTATGATGGAGGTCAAAGGTCAAGGTCACAATGACCTTATTTTGGTACGCGACACATCGCTATCCCAAGGTATTCACATACCAAGTTTGGTATCTCTAAATGTTATAGTATTAAAAATACAGTCCGGACAAGTATTTTCTATGACGAGGTCACAGGTCAAGGTCACAGTGACCTTATTTTGGTACGCCACACACCGCTATCCCAAGATGTATCCACATCCCAAGTTTGGTATCTCTAAGTGTTATAGTATTGAAAATACGGTCTGGACAAGCATTTTCTATGACAGAGGTGACAGGTCAAGGTCATAGTGACCTTATTTTGGTACGCGACACACCGCTATCACAAAATATATCCACATACCAAGTTTGGTATCTCTAAGTGTTATAGTATTGAAAATACGGTCCGGACAAGCATTTTCTATGAAAGAAGTCACAGGTCAAGGTCAAGATGACCTTATTTTGGTACGTGACACACCGCTATACCAAGATGTATTCACATACCAAGTTTGGTAGCTCTAAGTGTTATAGTATTGAAAATACGATCCGGACAAGCATTTTCTATGCATTTTCTATGACGGAGGTCACAGATCAAGGTCACAATGACCTTATTTTGGTATGCAATGTACCGCTATCCCAAGATGTATTCACATACCAAGTTTGGTATCTCTAAGTGTTATAGCACAAGCATTTTCTATGATAGAGGTCATATGTCAAGGTCACAATGACCTTATTTTGGTACGCAATACACCGCTATCCCAATATGTATTCATATACCAAGTTTGGTATCTCTAAGTGTTATAGTATTGAAAATACGGTCCAGACAAGCATTTTCTATGACAGAGGTCACAGGTCAAGGTCACAGTGACTTTTTTTGGTACGCGACACACCGCTATCCCCCGATGTATCCACATACCAAGTTTGGTATCTCAAAGTATTATAGTATTGAAAATATGGCCCCGACAAGAACTTCGGAAGGACGGACGGACAGGGTGCATACCTATAGTCCCACCCCCACCACCCCCGGGACCGGTAAATAGTCCTCCCAGGACCGGTGAGGGACTTAAACAAGCAGAAAACCCCTCCAAATAACAAATAAACTTATTTTACCATTTTGTTAAAAAGTGTGTGTGGGGGGGGGGGGGGGGGGTTGGGGGGAGGGGTGTGGGGGGGGGTGCGCAGGTTTGCTCCCCTCCCCCACGGATCCGCCCAAGATGACCATGGTCAAAGAAAGTTTGTCCCCCCGGATCCGCCCATGATGATGGTCAAAGAAAGATTGTCCCCCCCCACACACACACACACACCCACCCACCCACACCCCACCCATGATAACCATTGTTGCACCATTCTTGGTTATTTATGTTTTACTTAAATCAAGTAAAGCACAATTACTGATTACTCAGTGTGAATGCTTTCTTTTCTTTTTTTAGGTCAACAGGAAATGACCTACATGGTGTTGATTTTATAACGATTGCGCATGCGCATTCAATATTTATTATGAGCGGGAAAATCAAATGATTGTTATTTCTTGAAAATAATATGTTATTGTCGGTAATTTAGGCCTGTGTATTTAGACTTCGGAGAGTTTCCACTCGCTATTAGTTTAAATTATAACGCCATCGGTGTAAACTGGATTATTCTGCCGAGTGACAATTAATGACGTCGCCGTTTAGAACGCTCGCTCGGAAGAACGCATGGGAAGAACGTTGTGTCGAATCATGCGGCGTTAATAAATGCGCAATAGTAAGTATTTTGGAACGATTACTCAACATATTTTCTTGCATATACAATTCTATAAGTATTATTTCTTTCACTAAACACGGAACTCATGAATTTCTGTTATTTTCGATAGAAAATTTGGTGTTGCAAGTTCGGACTACAAATGTCATCAATTTTCGCGAACATTCTATCCTTCGAAATTCCAAGACTGAGCCCAGTCTGCACGTATTTAGCCATGTAGCTATAGAAAACAGTTCATTCCAATTTCATTTAAATGCATACTTTCTGATTTAAACAATTTGTGAAGACTGTTTTACGAGCATAAACAAAAAATGAAGTGGTTTTATGACCGCGGTTTCCCAAATTAAATCGACTCGTCCTTCGAAATTCCAAGACTGAGCCCAGTCTGCACGTATTTAGCCATGTAGCTATAGAAAACAGTTCATTCCAATTTCATTTAAATGCATACTTTCTGATTTAAACAATTTGTGAAGACTGTTTTACGAGCATAAACAAAAAATGAAGTGGTTTTATGACCGCGGTTTCCCAAATTAAATCGACTCGTCACTGAGCCAAAACGAAAGTTAATCTGCTTTATATTATAAACACAAGATATGCTTGCTTATTAAAACAAAGAATTGTATCAATATAATGAGAATTTTTAAGAAAAAAATACATGTTTACCGTTTTAAAGTGTGAATACTGTTTTACTAATGACAGTTGGGATTCGGCAAAAGTAGTAGTAAATTCGGATAGTATATATTTCGGACAAAATGTGTTCTGAAACAGATAAGGTTCTCTTTTTATTTCAAAATATGCAACTACCAATATTAAAGAATCCATTATCAAATGAGTTTTTAATTATAGGTTACATTTAAAACTTTTAAATTTTAATAGCGGGAAATTTAAAGAAATAATTATAGGACGACTTAATTATTTTTAGAAATCATTTGTCAGTCCCAGACAGTGTGTTCATTTGCTTTACAATATTTTAAGCATGGTATGGGTAGTTGATATTATTGTTGCTAATTTAAAATAAAATTTCAAAATTTGGGGAGTGATAGGGAGCGTAGTCCACAATAATTGGGCCTCTGTACGCACTGCTGCGGCTTGATACATGTTCCCAATAAGTTTAGCATACTATGAGAATCAGACCCGTGGTATATATATTGATCAAACTTCCTGTTGACTTGTTTGTCTCACAGTGTTGACATTTCTTGTTATGATAAACATTTTGTTTACGTTTTATATTTCGGTAGGCTTAAAAGGCTGAGCAAGATGCTGTGGAACTGCAACTGTGTGAGGAGACAGAAACCATGGCTGTCCGAAGGTATAAAATTGCTGGTTTATATAAAATTTGGTATTGGTAAAAAAAAACATTAAATATTATAAATGTTTGATGTTCAAAGAATATGTGCTCAAATTGGTAATGTAACAAAAGATTAATTTAGTTCGAACAATTGAATTGGGTTTTACGGCACACCAACACATGAAAGTCTATATGGCGCCTAACAGGAATGATCATGCCAGGCTCATCCTCTTACATCAAGATAAAATATGGAGGATGGGCCAAAAACGCTGCAGCTTCAAAAACTAAGTTGAGAAAGCATATATTTAACAAGATGGCCAAACGGCCCTAAATGCATACCTTTTGTATAAGGTGTGATAAAATATTTGTTAATTTCAGAAAAACTGTTTTTTTAAAGGTTTTCCTAAAAATAATTTATACTATTTAAGGCAGCACACGTCACTTGATGTATTATGATTTTAGGAAAACTATTTTCAGAGTTAGGTTTCTTGTAGCAGCCAAATATGGCGTGCGGATGAGGCGGGAGTAGCTGTCGCGGTGCAAAGTATCTCGGTAGAAACACCTGGCCCAGCTTTTAAAGAAGATATTTGGAGAGGACATCTACTGACGCTGTACATCCATGGGCAAGACAGACGAGTATGTATGCATGGGTTTAAAATCACTTTTAACAATGCAGTGAGCTCTAGGCTCAACTTATATAGGGCTGCCACACTGAAATTATCGTGCAGTAGATGCATGACATGATACCCCACCCAGTCACATAATGACACCGGGCCTACCTGTCCTAGAACTACTGTTCATATACTGAACGTCTAGCAAAGGATTACCATTTTTGCAAAGTCTGATATGGTAATATTAATGTTTTACTCCAGTTACTGCAATCTGTACGACTGTAAGTTTGAAATTTGTGTAGATTTTACTTCTTAAATCAGCTATCCCCACATCAGCAGCCAAATTGTATGACTTGTGAACTACAGAACGTTTATAAATTTACCTGTACAGATGACCGGTACTATATATATATAACTTACATATTTTGAGGATCTACTCTCTGTAGATACAATATTAAACAACGGCTTTTAAGTTTAACCTGGGCCAGGACAGGCCCTTAGTGCATAAAATACACATTTTAGGAACGGCGAGATGATTTGTGATAATTGCGCTGCCTGGGGTGGGGGTGGTGGGGGGAATGAGACTTAAGGCCAAACTTCAAAATCAACTCGTAATTCATTTGATGCATATTTAATCATGGGTATTTTAAGAATCCGTGAATAAAACTACACTTTCAATTGGCACATGAACGTTATTATGACCTGGATAAAATGTTGATATAATTCATTTTGTAGTGTCAGTGTCTTTAATATTTTGTTTCACAGCATAATGATATATATATTTATATTTTTATTGTGAACTTTATTGCAGACAGGAGATGTTTGTTCCAGTACGTACCAGTGTTCAAAGCACCAGTTGCTTCTATGACTGGAAAAAATGACGTGACTGTGGAAACTATGAAGACACTGTAACAAGTTAAACCACTCTTAGGTAAGGCCAAAAAGAAAAATAGCCTATAAGGTGTTTTATGAATATTTACCGATAAAAAGTATGGGTTTATTCACCAGTTCTTAAAATATCCATGAATGAATATGCATAAAATCAATTACAAGTTGGTAACTTAATTTGACACTCCAGTTTTTGGGTTTGTCCTGGCCGGTTATAATTCGTCAAAAGAGTTTGGATTCTCAAAATATGTAAGGTGTATGTGTAACCTCGTCATCAGTAGCTTTAGAAACCGTGTATATCTGTTGTTAAAATAAAATTTTAAATATCCGATTTAAGACAGTTCATTATTTATAGGAAGATGTTCTTGGTGTTTGGTGTCATTTCAGCACATTTTAGGCTATGTATAATGGTGTTTGTATTGCGGTGGAAGCAGACCACCCACTTATGTTGTGTGTCAGTCTATATCTCTTAATAATTTTCTTTCAAACTTGCCACAATGAATAACCAGCTTGGAGCGATGTCCATTATAACTATATCCAGCATTTCTGAGGAGCTGTACCAAGTTAGCTCTACTGATCAAAGATCAGCACCTATACAAAGTTAGCTCTACTGATCAAAGATCAGCAGAGCTTATGCCGTGGTGCGGTGTCCGTCGTCTGTCCGTCTGTAAACTTTTTTTGTAGCGACAACTCCTCTGAAACTACTGGATGGATTTTCATGAAACTTTACAGAAATGTTGCCTTTGAAGTCTAGTTGATCCTAGCAAAAACTCATGTTGATGTGAAATCCAAGATGGCCACCAAAGCTAAAAAAACAAGTTTGTGGCAACTACTTCTTAAAAAATATACGTGATATTGATATGGGACTTTTTCTAAAATAATCAGCATGACATGACGTTGGTCCTTGTCGAAAATCGTTTCGATTCAACGTCAAACGTGAGCGGCCATCTTTGTTTACATAGAGTTATATAGTAAAAAACTTGTAGCGACTACTCCTAAAAGTACTTGATGGATTTTCATGACACTTCACGGGAATGTTGCTCTTGATGTCTAGTTGATCATAGCAAAATATCAGGTCGGCCGGAAATTCAAGATGGCCGTCAGGCGTAGGAATCATATTATGGTGTATGTTTTGATGTACATGAGCTTGAATAAAGTTTTCATTTTTTTTGCTTGTCAAATATTTTGTCCAAACGTTTAATGTTGAATCAACAAGGACCAACATCATGTCATGCTGATCATTTTAGAAAAATACCCATATCAATATCACTTTTAGTTTTCAAGAAGTAGTGCTACAAACTTGTTTTTAAAAATCTATTTTTAGCCGTATACTCAAAATCAGTATGCGAAAATTACATGACAGTCATGATATTTTAACAATTATATGTGTTACTATTAAGCTATTATATTTATTTTTATAACTTGCAAATACTTTGACAAAATGGAATATTATCTATTACAAGTTTAATATATTAATTTTCAGGGTTGAAGATTAGTCCACGGGTAGCGGATGGAATGGAAGAATGTCTCAAGTGCAGATGAATTAAATTCCATGGATGCCGAAGACAGTGAGATGTTAATGTTAAATGAGAGAGCCAGAGAAAAAAACACTGACACTTAACAAACCATATTTAAAAATATATATAATGAAGTTATTTTTCATTATAATTTTTTTCTTCAGAAACAGCGAAAATATGTAGATTACTTTTGTGAGTACATGTGATTTTAATATTATCATCATGATCATTGGGTTTGTGAATTTAATAATTTAGATACGCACTTAAGAGACACAAAACTAAGATAATTCGCTTCCAATTTTGAAAATCTGCATTGCTGGTAAGTACCTTTGTCACTTTTTTTGTTTAACTGTTCTTGATTTATTACCTGATTTATATATTAAAAATTGAAAAAGTTACTCTTGTCATTATGCTTCACCCTATGGAAAGAGCATACAGTATAATAGTGGTATCCTTGTCTGTTTACAATATTGTTCAAATAAGGTTGAAGAAGGGCATTTGTGCTCGAAGGCGACATAGTCAAACAAGCATCTGTGTTTTAATGGCAAACTCACCATTAATTTTGTATGCATTTCACAGGATAAAAATACACCTGATTGCTCATGTCGCTCACTTTGCTCACATGACATGATGTTGATCCTTGTCGAAATTATTTCTATTCAACATTAAACACGGCCGCCAGCAGCCATCTTTGTTTACATAGAGTTTATGTAGTAAAAATTTGTAGCGACTGTACTCTGAAAAATCTCAGATTGGCCGGAAATTCAAGATGGCCACCACAGCTAAAAATAGATTGTTTGAAAACAAGTTTGTAGCGAAATATTTGTGAAAAATAAGTGATATTGATATATTTCTAAAATGATCGACATGATGTTGATCCTTGTTGAAATTTTTTTGATTCAACATTAAACATGACTGCGACTACTGCTCTGAAACTACTTGACATATTTAGCGCTTCAAGATCATTGACCTCTTGTCGTTTTTTTCCATGCTGAGTCTCATTTGCCTGGATTGCGCCACATTTTACGCCTGGTTTATTATTACGCCTGGTTATTGTCCAGGCGTACTCATTTGCATATTACGCCTCATTTTACGCCTGGATTCCGCCTCATTTTACGCCTGGTTTATTATTTACGCCTGGCTTATTATTTACGCCTGGTTTTATTTACGCCTGGTTTTTGGCCAGGCGGACTCATTAACATATTACGCCTCATTTTACGCCTGGATTACGCCTCATTTTACGCCTGGTTTCTACATTCTTACCAAAACCACCAGTACGCCTGGTCACCATCAAAATTACGCCTGGTTTAGTTATCAATATTACGCCTGCTTTACGGGCGTCACAGTTCGTACGGGTTACCAAAAATATAGGCTTCTGGCGACTATTTGCTGCAACTCTGCGGCAAACATTGCTGCAAAGCTGCGGCGAACAAGTTTGCGGCGATGTTGCGGTACACTTTTATCATGCCGCAGGGAACAAATATGCAAATGAGGTTCTGGTGATGTTCCGGCGATGTTCACCGCAACTTTGCCGCAGACCTCATTTGCATGGTAAAAGTGTGCGGCAACTTTGCAGCAAACTTCATTTGCATAACGCTTTTAGCTGTAATCTTCTGGCGATGTTCGCTGCAACTTTGCAGCAAACTTCATTTGCATAAAATGTTTCTCTGCACTGTTCTGGCGATGCTTGTGGTGATGTTCGCTGCAAAGTTGCGGCAATGTTCGCCAACACATCGCGGCAAAGTTTTTCAAAATAAATAATGGACTGAAATTATGAAATGAAACAATGGTGCGCCGTTTTAAAAAAATATATATTTAGATCAAAAACATGATTTTTTTCACTATTTAACATGGACTGCACCAAATTTCAATAAATGGAAAGATTTAAATAAATATTCTCGATTTAAAGTATATCCTTACGATTTGTTATGGGGGGTGTTGCGGGTGTCCGACCAAAGTTGACGTTTCAAAATGTCTCGTAAGGGTCCCATGCCTAGTTAGGAAATTCCTCATGGGTATATGTCTCACGTCCATTGTTTTACGTGTGCTCATGGAGATGTTGACCGCTGTCATTTCTGCATTACTCACATTTTATGGAGATGTCGACCGCTGTCATTTCTGCATTACTCCCATTTTCATGGAGATGTTGACCGCTGTCATTTCTGCATTACTCCCATTTTATGGAGATGTCGACCGCTGTCATTCATGCATTACTCTCATTTTATGGAGATGTCGACCGCTGTCATTTCTGCATTACACCCATTATCATGGCGATGTCGACCGCTGTCAATTCTGCATTACTCTCATTTTCATGGAGATGTCGACCGCTGTCATTTCTGTATTTCTCCCATTTTATGGAGATGTCGACCGCTGTCATTCCTGCATTACTCTCATTTTCATGGACATGTCGACCGCTGCCATTCCTGCATTACTCCCATTATCATGGAGATGTCGACCGCTGTCATTCCTGCATTACTCTCATTTTCATGGACATGTCGAGCGCTGCGCTGCCATTCCTGCATTACTCCCATTATCATGGAGATGTCGACCGCTGTCATTCCTGCATTACTCTCATTTTCATGGACATGTCGAGCGCTGCCATTCCTGCATTACTCCCATTATCATAGAGATGTCGACCGCTGTCATTTCTGCATTACTCACATTTTATGGAGATGTCGACCGCTGTCATTTCTGCATTACTCCCATTTTATGGAGATGTCGACCGCTGTCATTCATGCATTACTCTCATTTTATGGAGATGTCGACCGCTGTCATTTCTGCATTACTCCCATTATCATGGCGATGTCGACTGCTGTCATTTCTGCATTACTCCTATTTTCATGGAGATGTCGACCGCTGTCAATTCTGCATTACTCTCATTTTCATAGAGATGTCGACCGCTGTCATTTCTGTATTTCTCCCATTTTATGGAGATGTCGACCGCTTTCATTCCTGCATTACTCTCATTTTCATGGACATGTCGAGCGCTGCCATTCCTGCATTACTCCCATTATCATGGAGATGTCGTCCGCTGTCATTTCTGCATTACTCCCATTTTTATGGAGATGTCGACCGCTGTCTTTTCTGCATTACTCTCATTTTCATAGAGATGTCGAGCGCTGCCATTTCTGCATTACTCTCATTTTCATGGAGACGTCGAGCACTGTCATTTCTGCATGACTCTCATTTTCACAGAAATGACGAGCGCTGTCATTTCTGCATCACTCCCATTTTTATGGAGATGTCAAGCGCTGTCATTGCGCATTACTCTCACTTTTACAGAGATGTCGAGCGCTGTTATTCCTGCATTACTCTCCTTTTCATAGAGATGTCGACCGCAGTCATTTCTGCATTACTCTCATGTTCATGGAGATGT
Organism: Cyrtodaria siliqua; assembly: GCA_037043455.1. Classification (NCBI taxonomy): domain Eukaryota; kingdom Metazoa; phylum Mollusca; class Bivalvia; order Adapedonta; family Hiatellidae; genus Cyrtodaria; species Cyrtodaria siliqua. The sequence goes on along the minus strand of JAWPHD010008975.1, from coordinate 32,315 downwards.
CGAGCGCTGTCATTCCTGCATTACTCCCATTTTCATGGAAATGTCGAACATCATTCTAACTGTAGCAGTCCAATAGGCACTTGGTGCCTGGATATCTTAGAATCAGCACCAGACCCTTAGGACAGACCCACAAACATAAATTTAAACATTTACCAATGGAGGTCAGGTTATGGGTCTGATGATGGTCTGGGGCTGATTCCGAAAGTTCCAGGCGACTGTTACCTAACCAGATGAAAAATGCAAAACTTGCTATTTTCCGACATATAAAAATAAAAATAAAACAGTTATATACTTACAATATACAGGTGTGGAACAATTCCCCTTCAGAATATTCACTCAAATAAACTCATTCAAATTCATTGTTTTAAATTGTTACAATTTCATTGAAAAATAGTACACTGTTGACAACAGGAACACCGTTGCCTATATAGACACATGATAACTGGTTATTTATGCAAAAATACCACAATTTCTTGAACACATGTGTTTCTAATAGAATAATCTCTGTAGGATACTGCATGATACTGCATCAGATCAAAGGAAATTGCATACTACCTGGTAATAATAATTAACTGACCCAGTCAGCAAGATTATCCAGCTTAATTTCCCACCAAATCTATCATAAATTGTGTTTCTACATGACTGTACACTTATATTATTCTGATATTAAGAATTAATTATCTTTGTCATTTTTTGACTTTTAAATACATGTTATTTAAAGTATGACTGTGCTTAAATTTCAAAGTAGATTTTATATTTGTTAAATTTGTAGATAGTTCCTTATAATATAATAATTCCCAATGACTTAAACTATTAAATTGACTTGTCATCATGATGGTCATGTTAATGCAGAGTAATATTGATATCATTTTGCACTTGGGACACAATTTTAATTGTTCCGGTTTTAAATGTTGAAGTTATCATGATGTTTGGAATTTAAAAATGTTCTTGCAACACAATAATACATATTTTGGCTTTTTATATATTTTTTAAATAATTGAATTGAATTGAATGTTGTTTAACGGCTCATCAACACAATATAGGTTATTTAGAGCCGCCCCAGAGAGAGGGGAAGGATACATAGGAATCCGGGAACTGCGCCCTACTCTCATATCGAATAGATTCCAAGTTCTTTAACGTGCAGGATAGACCGATACATGGGACCGTTTACGTCCCCATCCGATGGACGAAGCTAAGCTAGGGAAAGTGTCTTGCCCAAGAACACACCGACGAAACTCAGTGGCACCATGGAGGATTGAACCCGGGGCCTCCGGTTACAAATCCGCCGTGCTACCGATTGATAAAATAAGGTTCCACTAAAAGTTTTATACATGTACTTAGCAAAATAACTTGTTTAGTGGTCCTTTGACATAAAATCCACATTTTACTTGTGTACATTTTACTTGAGTAATAAGTAACATAGAAGAAATAACAACAATCTGTATAAAGTTTAAGCTTTGTGATGAAGTTTTGGCGAACGGAGATAAAGCAGATCAGAATGGAAAAGTTTGTCGTGATCTTATGGCGAATAAAGAAACGGCAAATCTGAATTGAAAAGTTTGTGGCGATGTTACGGCGTGCAATAAAAAAAAAATCGAAATGGTAAAGTTTGTCGCAATGTTGTGGCGAACAACAAAACAGGTCACCTACCAGAATAATATAGGCCAGCCACCTCAAAACATGTCACCCATCATTTGTATATAGACCACTTCAAAACAGGTCAACTACCAGAATAATATAGACCAACCACTTCAAAACAGGTCACCTACCAGAATAATATAGGCCAGCCACCTCAAAACATGTCACCCATCATTTGTATATAGACCAGCCCCTTCAAAACGGGTCACCTACCAGAATGATATAGACCAACCACTTCAAAACAGGTCACCTACCAGAATAATATAAGCCAGCCAACTCAAAACGTGTCACCCATCATTTGTATATAGACCAGCCACTTCAAAACAGGTCACCTACCAGAATAATATAGACCCACCACTTCAAAACAGGTCACCTTCCAGAATAATATAGACCAACCACTTCAAAACAGGTCACCTACCAGAATAATATAGGCCAGCCACCTCAAAACATGTCACCCATCATTTGTATATAGACCAACCATTTCAAAACAGGTCACCTACCAGAATAATATAGACCAACCACTTCAAAACAGGTCATCTACCAGAATAATATAGGCCAGCCACCTCAAAACATGTCACCCATCATTTGTATATAGACCAACCACTTCAAAACAGGTCACCTACCAGAATAATATAGGCCAGCCTCCCCAAAACATGTCACCTATCATTTGTATATAGACCAACCACTTCAAAACAGTTCACCTACCAGAATAACATAGACCAACCACCTACCAGAATAATATAGACCAACCACTTCAAAACAGGTCACCTACCAGAATAATATAGGCCAGCCACCTCAAAACATGTCACCCATCATTTATATATAGACCAACCACTTCAAAACAGGTCACCTATCAGAATAATATAGGCCAGCCACCTTAAATCATGTCACCCATCATTTGTATATAGACCAACCACTTCAAAACATGTCACCTACCAGAGTTATATAGACCAGCCACCTCAAAACATGTCACCCATCATTTGTATATAGATCAGCCACTTCAAAACAGGTCACCTACCAGAATTATATAGACCAGCCACCTCAAAACATGTCACCCATCATTTGTATATAGACCAGCCACTTCAAAACAAGTCTCCTACCAGAATAATATAGACAAACCACTTCAAAACAGGTCACCTATCAGAATTATATAGACCAGCCACCTCAAAACATGTCACCCATCATTTGTATATAGACCAGCCACTTCAAAACAAGTCTCCTACCAGAATAATATAGACAAACCACTTCAAAACAGGTCACCTATCAGAATTATATAGACCAGCCACCTCAAAACATGTCACCCATCATTTGTATATAGACCAGCCACTTCACAACAGGTCACATACCAGAATAATATAGACCAACCACTTCAAAACAGGTCACCTACCAGAATAATATAGATCAACCACTTCAAAACAGGTCACCTACCAGAAGAATATAGGCCAGCCACCTCAAAACATGTCACCCATCATTTGTATATAGACCAACCACTTCAAAACAGGTCACCTACCAGAATAATATAGGCCAGCCACCTCAAAACATGTCACCCATCATTTGTATATAGACCAACCACTTCAAAACAGGTCAACTACCAGAATTATATAGACCAGCCACCTCAAAACATGTCACCCACAATGTGTATATAGACTAACCACTTCAAAACAGGTCACCTACCAGAATAATATAAACCTACCACTTCAAAACAGGTCACCTACCGGAATAATATAGGCCAGCCACCTCAAAACATGTCACTCATCATTTGTATATAGACCAACCACTTCAAAACATGTCACCCATCATTTGTATATAGACCAACCACTTCATTCAAGACATGTCACCCATCATTTGTATGTAGACCAACAACTTCAAGACATGTCAGCCATCATTTGTATATAGACCAATCACTTCAAGACATGTCACCCATCATTTGTTTTTAGACCAACCATTTCAAACATGTTATGTATATGCACGAACCTTTTCAAGCCACACATCTCATTTCCTATACATGTATATAGATTTACTACAACACATCAATCACATGTCGCATCACCATCACATACGTACGTTGACCTACTTATGTCCAACCGGATAAGAAATTGGTTATTTTCTTAGAACATTATATAATCTTATACACATATATACAACCTTCATGTATTGAAACTATTTGACAGTCTTAAACCTGGATGAATACCAATACCAAACATAGTTAACTATGCCAATGACCTACTTAACATACTTATACTGGTCAACAAAACTGTCAATCTCAATTCTCAGTGGCTGGTCTATATACAAATGATGGGTGACATGTTTTGAAGTGGCTGGCCTATATACATATGATGGGTGACATGTTTTGAAGTGGCTGGTCTATATACAAATCAATGGGTGACATGTTTTGAAGTGGCTGGTCTATATACAAATGATGGGTGACATGTTTTGAGGTGGCTGGTCTATATACATCTGATTGGTGACATGTTTTGAAGTGGCTGGTCTATATACATATGATGGGTGACCTGTTTTGAAGTGGCTGGTCTATATACAAATGATGGGTGACATGTTTTGAAGTGGCTGGTCTATATACATATGATGGGTGACCTGTTTTGAAATGGCTGGTCTATATACAAATGATGGGTGACATGTTTTGAAGTGGCTGGTCTATATACATATGATGGGAGACATGTTTTGAAGTGGCTGGTCTATATACATACATATGATGGGTGACATGTTTTGAAGTGGCTGGTCTATATACAAATCATGGGTGACATGTTTTGAGGTGGGTGGTCTATATATATACGATGGGGGACATGTTTTGAAGTGGCTGGTCTATATACATATGATGGGTGACATGTTTTGAGGTGGCTGGTCTATATACATATGATGGGTGACATGTTTTGAAGTGGCTGGTCTATATACAAATGATGGGTGACATGTTTTGAGGTGGGTGGTCTATATACATACGATGGGGGACATGTTTTGAAGTGGCTGGTCTATATACATATGATGGTTGACATGTTTTGAGGTGGCTGGTCAATATACATATGATGGGTGACATGTTTTGAAGTGGCTGGTCTATATACAAATGATGGGTGACATGTTTTGAAGTGGCTGGTCTATATACATACGATGGGGGACATGTTTTGAAGTGGCTGGTCTATATACATATGATGGGTGACATGTTTTGAAGTGGCTGGTCTATATACAAATGATGGGTGACATGTTTTGAAGTGGCTGGTCTATATACATATGGTGGGTGACATGTTTTGAAGTGGCTGGCCTATATACTTACGGAAGGTGACCTGTTTTGAAGTGGCTGGTCTATATAAAAATGATGGGTGACATGTTTTGAGGTGGCTGGTCTATATACATATGATGGGGGACATGTTTTCAAGTGGCTGGTCTATATACATATGATGGGGGACCTATATACATATGATGGGGGACATGTTTTGAAGTGGCTGGTCTATATACATATGATGGGTGACATGTTTTGAAGTGGCTGGTCTATATACAAATAAATGGGTGACATGTTTTGAAGTGGCTGGTCTATATACAAATGATGGGTGACATGTTTTGAGGTGGCTGGTCTATATACATATGATGGGTGACCTGTTTTGAAGTGGCTGGTCTATATACAAATGATGGGTGACATGTTTTGAGGTGGCTGGTCTATATACATTTGATGGGTGACATGTTTTGAAGTGGCTGGTCTATATAGATATGATGGGTGATCTGTTTTGAAGTGGCTGGTCTATATACAAATGATGGGTGACATGTTTTGAAGTGGCTGGTCTATATACATATGATGGGTGACATGTTTTGAGGTGGCTGGTCTATATACATATGATGGGTGACATGTTTTGAAGTGGCTGGTCTATATACAAATGATGGGTGACATGTTTTGAAGTGGCTGGTCTATATACATATGGTGGGTGACATGTTTTGAAGTGGCTGGCCTGTATCCTTACGGAAGGTGACCTGTTTTGAAGTGGCTGGTCTATATAAAAATGATGGGTGACATGTTTTGAGGTGGCTGGTCTATATACATATGATGGGGGACATGTTTTGAAGTGGGTGGTCTATATACATATGATGTTTGACATGTTTTGAAGTGGCTGGTCTATATATATATATATGATGGGTGACCTGTTTTGAAGTGGCTGGTCTATATATATATGATGGGTGACATGTTTTAAAGTGGCTGGTCTATATACATATTATGGGTGACCTGTTTTGAAGTGGCTGGTCTATATACAAATGATGGGTGACATGTTTTGAGGTGGCTGGTCTATATACATATGATGGGGGACATGTTTTGAAGTGGCTGGTCTATATACATATGATGGGTGACATGTTTTGAAGTGGCTGGTCTATATACAAATGATGGGTGACATGTTTTGAAGTGGCTTGTCTATATACATATGGTGGGTGACATGTTTTGAAGTGGCTGGCCTATATACTTACGGAAGGTGACCTGTTTTGAAGTGGTTGGTCTATATAAAAATGATGGGTGACATGTTTTGAGGTGGCTGGTCTATATACATATGATGGGGGACATGTTTTGAAGTGGCTGGTCTATATACTTATGATGGGGGACATGTTTTGAAGTGGCTGGTCTATATACATATGATGGGTGACATGTTTTGAAGTGGCTGGTCTATATACAAATAAATGGGTGACATGTTTTGAAGTGGCTGGTCTATATACAAATGATGGGTGACATGTTTTGAGGTGGCTGGTCTATATACATATGATGGGTGACAAGTTTTGAGGTGGCTGGTCTATATACATATGATGGGTGACCTGTTTTGAAATGGCTGTTCTATATACAAATGATGGGTAACATGTTTTGAGGTGGCTGGTCTATATACAAATATTGGTGACATGTTTTGAAGTGGCTGGTCTATATATATATGATGGGTGACATGTTTTGAAGTGCTTGGTCTATATAATTCCACTTACCAGAAAACGAATTCGCACAATTGATGTCTGGCGTGACATTCAATTACTTTCTCTAACGTCTGTTCGCTGCTCACCCACCCTCGAACGCAATTGGAGGCAATCGAGTGGATTGTAAATCCCTCGATTGAGCTGTATGTTTCTTCAATAGACATTACAGTCGATTTCTATTTGAACAATGTTCATATGTCTATCATTTAAACTATCTGAAGTTTGTTACCAATCTAGTTAAGGTGTACCGGAAGTAAATCACTATGGTATTCATGCCTGGTGATTCATGCCTGGTGTAGTCGAAAGGAGTTCCCAAATATATAATCCCTAACTTTTTTTGTGATAAAAGGCATTTTTGAGTTTTTAAGGCCTGTTTTTCTGGCTGAAATGACTTTATTGACTTGTTTGTGATAGCTTAAAACCATTTGCATGGTTGTATGATGATTTTATTTATCAACTTGACAGTTTTGAAAGTGAAAGTAGAACACATTTAAGAGGTGCCGAATGAATGCAGTTTGTTCACGGTATCAACAAAGATCAGAATTTTATTTTCTTATATGCCACATGACCCCTACTATTCTCAGCAGTTTTCTAGAGAGGCAGGTCTCATGACTAAGAACATGTAAGTGAATCATAGTTTGAATTTCATTTTGAAAAATGGCTAACTAGAAAGCTTTGTCAATATTGCATTGGACTCAATGGGATTTCATTTACTTCCGGTACACCTTAAGGTGATAGTACCCTATTGCAAAAACCGGTCTGATTGGCGGAAAAAGTATATGGAAACCCCAATGCCTAATGCATACATAAGCCTTATTTTGATTGGATGATAGACTAGGTGGGAAATTCAATTAGGTTAACTTGAATTTGTTATTTATTTCTGATTATTATTTAACATAGCTTTCATTTGTATGATTCAGCTCTATGATATAGCAGAATAAAAAGGAAAGAGGGTGATTTAAATAAATTTATTTGGGGATTCCCTCAAATTGTAGGGTCATGTCCTTTGGAATCTAGAAGTGGCACTAAAAATAGGTCAACCCCTAACACGAAGTTCCTGTTTACATGCATCTAAGCTTCATCTGTGTAACAGGGTAAGCAACAGTAAGCCTGGGGTTTTTGTTTGCATGTCAGATGGGAAAACATTAAACAGTAAGTCTATGGAAAATGCAATAGTGGTCTATGACCTAAAGGAAGATTTTTATGTTTTTTCTTAATATTGCTATTACTGGTCCAATCAGCTTGGAATTTTCTGTGAATACGTGAAACTGACATTGAACACAATAAATGATGTTAACATTTTGAAATTCAAAACAGAATAGGATTTTGAGCATTGAAATCACAATATGTGTGCTTTTGGGTGAAATCTGGGGTTGGCTATAATGTTCAGCATCCCTGGAGCAACTTGAGTGTCATCTCTAGTGTCTATAAGGGGAATATTGTCAATAGGTAATGCATCAAAAGATTTGCTTACAATTAATATCAATTTTATGTTTTAAGGTACCGTATGAGGCTAAAATCTGAAAAAGCCTCTTTTCTTAAATTTTGACTTGACGCGAATAAAAAAATGTCCTTCTTTGTACCGAAAGCCTCAGAATGTTCACATTTTGTATGGGATGATTTGATTTTATCATTTTGAGGCTAAAACATAAAGAGATTTATAGAAAATAGCATTTATTTTGTATTGTTTCCTAAAAGATATGCTTACAGGTCCAGTTTTCTTCATTAATCCATTTATAATCATCCTGCAATGGCATAACCCTGCAATATCTCACATGTATTGGTCTTATTATTAGAGATACTGGTGTATTGAATTGCATTATATATCATTTTAGTCTTAACAATAAAATTACCTTGCATTTTCCTGGGCTTGAAATCACTGGGTAGTTGATAAATGGCTATACAAGTGTGGGGTAGGCTTATTATTTGAGCCATAACTTCTATTTTGTCTGTGTTTTCTTGCATATTTTGGTCAAAATGTAGCATTGAATGACTATTTGTAATGAAAATAGTCTCAGTAGCACCTTTAGGGTATAATTTGTTCATAAGAAATATTGGAATTTGAGAATATGCATTTTTCTTCATAAAAAATTAACATTTTCATGCATGAGTGATTTTGAAGTCAGAACTCCAAACTATTTTTCTTTTTTGGTTTGGCACATAAAAGACCATGTCTGGTGCACTATATTACCTGTTTATATGTGGCCATCCGTTCCGGAGTACTTCCTATATATGCAATATACCATCCAACATGCACTATATTACCTGTTTATATGTGGCCATCCGTTTCGGCGTACTTCCTATACATGCAATATACCATCCAGCGTGCACTGTATTACCTGTTTATATGTGGCCATCCGTTTCGGCGTACTTCCTATACATGCAATATACCATCCAGCATGCACTGTATTACCTGTTTATATGTGGCCATCCGTTTCGGCGTACTTCCTATACATGCAATATACCATTCAGCATGCACTGTATTACCTGTGTATATGTGGCCATCCGTTTCGGCGTACTTCCTATACATGCAATATACCACTCATCATGCACTATATTACCTGTTTATATGTGGCCATCCGTTTCGGAGTACTTCCTATATATGCAATATACCATCCAACATGCACTATATTACCTGTTTATATGTGGCCATCCGTTTCGGCGTACTTCCTATACATGCAATATACCATCCAGCGTGCACTGTATTTATTTACCTGTTTATATGTGGCCATCCGTTTCGGCGTACTTCCTATACATGCAATATACCATCCAGCATGCACTGTATTACCTGTTTATATGTGGCCATCCGTTTCGGCATACTTCCTATACATGCAATATACCACTCATCATGCACTATATTACCTGTTTATATGTGGCCATCCGTTCCGGCTTACTTCCTATTCATGTAATATATCATCCAGTATGCAGTGTATCACCTGTTTATAAGTGGCCATCCACTTGGCGTACTTCCTATACATGCAATATACCATCCATCATGCACTGTATTACCTGTTTATATGTGGCCATCCGTTTCGGCGTACTTCCTATACATACAATATACCATCCAGCATGCACTACATAACCTATTTATAATTGGCCATCCGTTTCAACGTACTTCCTATACATGCAATATACCATCCATCATGCACTATATTACCTATTTATAAGTGGCCATCCGTTTCGGCGTACTTCCTATACATGCAATATACCATCCATCTTGCACTATATTACCTGTTTATATGTGGCCATCCGTTTTGGTGTACTTCCTATACATGCATTATACCATCCATCATGCACTGTATTACCGGTTTATATGTGACCATCCGTTTCGGCGTACTTCCTATACATGCAATATACCATCCAGCATGCAGTGTATCACGTATTTATAAGTGAGCATCTGTTTCGGCGTACTTCCTATACATGCAATATACCATCCATCTTGCACTATATTACCTGTTTATATGTGGCCATCCGTTTCGGCGTACTTCCTATATATGCAATATACCATCCAGCATGCAATGCATTACCTGTTTATATGTGGCCATCCGTTTCGGCGTACTTCCTATACATGCAATATATCATCCAGCATGCAGTGTATCACCTGTTTATAAGTGGCCATCCATTTCGGCGTACTTCCTATACATGCAATATACCATCCATCATGCACTATATTACCTGTTTATATGTGGCCATCCGTTTCGGCGTACTTCCTATACATGCAATATACCATCCATCTTGCACTATATTACCTGTTTATATGTGGCCATCCGTTTCGGCGTACTTCCTATACATGCAATATACCATCCAGCATGCACTATATTACCTGTTTATATGTGGCTATCCGTTTCGGCGTACTTCCTATACATGCAATATACCATCCAGCATGCACTATATTACCTGTTTATATGTGGCCATCCGTTACGGCGTACTTCCTATACATGCAATATACCATCCAGCGGGCACTGTATTACCCGTTTATATGTGGCCATCAGTTTCGGCGTACTTCCTATACATGCAATATACCATCCAGCATGCAGTGCATCACCTATTTATAAGTGGCCATCCGTTTCGGCGTACTTCCTATACATGCAATATACCATCCATCTTGCACTATATTACCTGTTTATATGTGGCCATCCGTTTCGGCGTACTTCCTATATATGCAATATACCACCCATCATGCACTATATTACCTGTTTATATGTGGCCATCCGTTTCGGCGTACTTCCTATACATGCAATATATCATACAGCATGCAGTGTATCACCTGTTTATAAGTGGCCATCCATTTAGGCGTACTTCCTATACATGCAATATACCATCCATCATGCACTATATTACCTATTTATAAGTGGCCATCCGTTTCGGCGTACTTCCTATACATGCAATATACCATCCATCTTGCACTATATTACCTGTTTATATGTGGCCATCCATTTTTTTGGTGTACTTCCTATACATGCAATATACCATCCATCATGCACTGTATTACCTGTTTATATGTGGCCATCCGTTTCGGCGTACTTCCTATACATGCAATATACCATCCATCTTGCACTATATTACCTGTTTATATGTGGCCATCCGTTTCGGCGTACTTCCTATACATGCAATATACCATCCAGCATGCACTATATTACCTGTTTATATGTGGCCATCCGTTTCGGCGTACTTCCTATACATGCAATATACCATCCAGCATGCACTATATTACCTGTTTATATGTGGCCATCCGTTTCGGCGTACTTCCTATACATGCAATATACCATCCAGCGGGCACTGTATTACCCGTTTATATGTGGCCAACCGTTTCGGCGTACTTCCTATACATGCAATATACCATCCAGCATGCAGTGCATCACCTATTTATAAGTGGCCATCCGTTTCGGCGTACTTCCTATACATGCAATATACCATCCATCTTGCACTATATTACCTGTTTATATGTGGCCATCCGTTTCGGCGTACTTCCTATATATGCAATATACCACCCATCATGCACTATATTACCTGTTTATATGTGGCCATCCGTTTCGGCGTACTTCCTATACATGCAATATATCATCCAGCATGCAGTGTATCACCTGTTTATAAGTGGCCATCCATTTCGGCGTACTTCCTATACATGCAATATACCATCCATCATGCACTATATTACCTATTTATAAGTGGCCATCCGTTTCGGCGTACTTCCTATACATGCAATATACCATCCATCTTGCACTATATTACCTGTTTATATGTGGCCATCCATTTTTTTGGTGTACTTCCTATACATGCAATATACCATCCATCATGCACTGTATTACCTGTTTATATGTGGCCATCCGTTTCGGCGTACTTCCTATACATGCAATATACCATCCATCATGCACTATATTACCTGTTTATATGTGGCCATCCGTTTCGGCGTACTTCCTATACATGCAATATACCATCCAGCATGCAGTGTATCACCTATTTATAAGTGGCCATCCGTTTCGGCGTACTTCCTATACATGCAATATACCATCCATCTTGCACTATACTACCTGTTTATATGTGGCCATCCGTTTCGGCGTACTTCCTATACATACAATATACCATCCAGCATGCACTACATTACCTATTTATAAGTGGCCATCCGTTTCAACGTACTTCCTATACATGCAATATACCATCCATCATGCACTATATTACCTGTTTATATGTGGCCATCCGTTTCGGCGTACTTCCTATACATGCAATATACCATCCATCTTGCACTATATTACCTGTTTATATGTGGCCATCCGTTTTGGCGTACTTCCTATACATGCAATATACCATCCAGCATGCACTATATTACCTGTTTATAAGTGGCCATCCATTCAGGCGTACTTCCTATATATATGAAATATACCATCAATATATATGTACCAGCATGCAATGCATTACCTGTTTATATGTGGCCATCCGTTTCGGCGTACTTCCTATACATGCAATATATCATCCAGCATGCAGTGTATCACCTGTTTATATGTGGCCATCCGTTTCGGCATACTTTCTATACATGCAATATACCATCCAGCATGCACTATATTACCTGTTTATATGTGGCCATCCGTTTCGGCGTACTTCCTATATATGCAATATACCATCCAGCATGCAACGCATTACCTGTTTATATGTGGCTATCCGTTTCGGCGTACTTCCTATATATGCAATATACCATCCAGCATGCAATGCATTACCTGTTTATATGTGGCCATCTGTTTCGGCGTACTTCCTATACATGCAATATACCATCCAGCATGCCGTGTATCACCTATTTATAAGTGGTCATCTGTTTTGGCGTACTTCCTATGAATGCAAATGCCAATGTACCACCTAGCATGCAGTGTATCACCTGTTTATAAGTGGCCATCCATTAAGGCGTACTTCCTATATATAAAATATACCATCAATATTTATGTACCAGCATGCAATGCATTACCTGTTTATATGTGGCCATCCGTTTCGGCATACTGCCTATACATGCATTGTACCATCCAGCATGCACTGTATTACCTGTTTATATGTGGCCATCCGTTTCGGCGTACTTCCTATACATGCAATATACCATCCATCTTGCACTATATTACCTGTTTATATGTGGCCATCTGTTTCGGCGTACTTCCTATACATGCAATATACCATCCAGCATGCACTATATTACCTGTTTATATGTGGCCATCCGTTTCGGCGTACTTCCTATACATGCAATATACCATCCAGCATGCAGTGTATCACCTATTTATAAGTGGCCATCCGTTTCGGCGTACTTCCTATACATGCAATATACCATCCATCTTGCACTATATTACCTGTTTATATGTGGCCATCTGTTTCGGCGTACTTCCTATACATGCAATATACCATCCAGCATGCACTATATTACCTGTTTATATGTGGCCATCCGTTTCGGCGTACTTCCTATACATGCAATATACCATCCAGCATGCAGTGTATCACCTATTTATAAGTGGCTATCCGTTTCGGCGTACTTCCTATACATGCAATATACCATCCATCTTGCACTATATTACCTGTTTATATGGGGCCATCCGTTTCGGCGTACTTCCTATATATGCAATATACCATCCAGCATGCAATGCATTACCTGTTTATATGTGGCCATCCGTTTCGGCGTACTTCCTATACATGCAATATATCATCCAGCATGCAGTGTATCACCTGTTTATAAGTGGCCATCCATTTCGGCGTACTTCCTATACATGCAATATACCATCCATCATGCACTATATTACCTGTTTATATGTGGCCATCCGTTTCGGCGTACTTCCTATACATGCAATATACCATCCATCTTGCACTATATTACCTGTTTATATGTGGCCATCCGTTTCGGCGTACTTCCTATACATGCAATATACCATCCAGCATGCACTATATTACCTGTTTATATGTGGCTATCCGTTTCGGCGTACTTCCTATACATGCAATATACCATCCAGCATGCACTATATTACCTGTTTATATGTGGCCATCCGTTTCGGCGTACTTCCTATACATGCAATATACCATCCAGCGGGCACTGTATTACCCGTTTATATGTGGCCATCCGTTTCGGCGTACTTCCTATACATGCAATATACCATCCAGCATGCAGTGCATCACCTATTTATAAGTGGCCATCCGTTTCGGCGTACTTCCTATACATGCAATATACCATCCATCTTGCACTATATTACCTGTTTATATGTGGCCATCCGTTTCGGCGTACTTCCTATATATGCAATATACCACCCATCATGCACTATATTACCTGTTTATATGTGGCCATCCGTTTCGGCGTACTTCCTATACATGCAATATATCATACAGCATGCAGTGTATCACCTGTTTATAAGTGGCCATCCATTTAGGCGTACTTCCTATACATGCAATATACCATCCATCATGCACTATATTACCTATTTATAAGTGGCCATCCGTTTCGTCGTACTTCCTATACATGCAATATACCATCCATCTTGCACTATATTACCTGTTTATATGTGGCCATCCATTTTTTTGGTGTACTTCCTATACATGCAATATACCATCCATCATGCACTGTATTACCTGTTTATATGTGGCCATCCGTTTCGGCGTACTTCCTATACATGCAATATACCATCCATCATGCACTATATTACCTGTTTATATGTGGCCATCCGTTTCGGCGTACTTCCTATACATGCAATATACCATCCAGCATGCAGTGTATCACCTATTTATAAGTGGCCATCCGTTTCGGCGTACTTCCTATACATGCAATATACCATCCATCTTGCACTATACTACCTGTTTATATGTGGCCATCCGTTTCGGCGTACTTCCTATACATACAATATACCATCCAGCATGCACTGTATTACCTGTTTATAAGTGGCCATCCGTTTCAACGTACTTCCTATACATGCAATATACCATCCATCATGCACTATATTACCTGTTTATATGTGGCCATCCGTTTCGGCGTACTTCCTATACATGCAATATACCATCCATCTTGCACTATATTACCTGTTTATATGTGGCCATCCGTTTTGGCGTACTTCCTATACATGCAATATACCATCCAGCATGCACTATATTACCTGTTTATAAGTGGCCATCCATTCAGGCGTACTTCCTATATATATGAAATATACCATCAATATATATGTACCAGCATGCAATGCATTACCTGTTTATATGTGGCCATCCGTTTCGGCGTACTTCCTATACATGCAATATATCATCCAGCATGCAGTGTATCACCTGTTTATATGTGGCCATCCGTTTCGGCATACTTTCTATACATGCAATATACCATCCAGCATGCACTATATTACCTGTTTATATGTGGCCATCCGTTTCGGCGTACTTCCTATATATGCAATATACCATCCAGCATGCAACGCATTACCTGTTTATATGTGGCTATCCGTTTCGGCGTACTTCCTATATATGCAATATACCATCCAGCATGCAATGCATTACCTGTTTATATGTGGCCATCTGTTTCGGCGTACTTCCTATACATGCAATATACCATCCAGCATGCCGTGTATCACCTATTTATAAGTGGCCATCTGTTTTGGCGTACTTCCTATGAATGCAAATGCCAATGTACCACCTAGCATGCAGTGTATCACCTGTTTATAAGTGGCCATCCATTAAGGCGTACTTCCTATATATAAAATATACCATCAATATTTATGTACCAGCATGCAATGCATTACCTGTTTATATGTGGCCATCCGTTTCGGCATACTGCCTATACATGCATTGTACCATCCAGCATGCACTGTATTACCTGTTTATATGTGGCCATCCGTTTCGGCGTACTTCCTATACATGCAATATACCATCCATCTTGCACTATATTACCTGTTTATATGTGGCCATCTGTTTCGGCGTACTTCCTATACATGCAATATACCATCCAGCATGCACTATATTACCTGTTTATATGTGGCCATCCGTTTCGGCGTACTTCCTATACATGCAATATACCATCCAGCATGCAGTGTATCACCTATTTATAAGTGGCCATCCGTTTCGGCGTACTTCCTATACATGCAATATACCATCCATCTTGCACTATATTACCTGTTTATATGTGGCCATCTGTTTCGGCGTACTTCCTATACATGCAATATACCATCCAGCATGCACTATATTACCTGTTTATATGTGGCCATCCGTTTCGGCGTACTTCCTATACATGCAATATACCATCCAGCATGCAGTGTATCACCTATTTATAAGTGGCTATCCGTTTCGGCGTACTTCCTATACATGCAATATACCATCCATCTTGCACTATATTACCTGTTTATATGGGGCCATCCGTTTCGGCGTACTTCCTATATATGCAATATACCATCCAGCATGCAATGCATTACCTGTTTATATGTGGCCATCCGTTTCGGCGTACTTCCTATACATGCAATATATCATCCAGCATGCAGTGTATCACCTGTTTATAAGTGGCCATCCATTTCGGCGTACTTCCTATACATGCAATATACCATCCATCATGCACTATATTACCTGTTTATATGTGGCCATCCGTTTCGGCGTACTTCCTATACATGCAATATACCATCCATCTTGCACTATATTACCTGTTTATATGTGGCCATCCGTTTCGGCGTACTTCCTATACATGCAATATACCATCCAGCATGCACTATATTACCTGTTTATATGTGGCTATCCGTTTCGGCGTACTTCCTATACATGCAATATACCATCCAGCATGCACTATATTACCTGTTTATATGTGGCCATCCGTTTCGGCGTACTTCCTATACATGCAATATACCATCCAGCGGGCACTGTATTACCCGTTTATATGTGGCCATCCGTTTCGGCGTACTTCCTATACATGCAATATACCATCCAGCATGCAGTGCATCACCTATTTATAAGTGGCCATCCGTTTCGGCGTACTTCCTATACATGCAATATACCATCCATCTTGCACTATATTACCTGTTTATATGTGGCCATCCGTTTCGGCGTACTTCCTATATATGCAATATACCACCCATCATGCACTATATTACCTGTTTATATGTGGCCATCCGTTTCGGCGTACTTCCTATACATGCAATATATCATACAGCATGCAGTGTATCACCTGTTTATAAGTGGCCATCCATTTAGGCGTACTTCCTATACATGCAATATACCATCCATCATGCACTATATTACCTATTTATAAGTGGCCATCCGTTTCGTCGTACTTCCTATACATGCAATATACCATCCATCTTGCACTATATTACCTGTTTATATGTGGCCATCCATTTTTTTGGTGTACTTCCTATACATGCAATATACCATCCATCATGCACTGTATTACCTGTTTATTTGTGGCCATCCGTTTCGGCGTACTTCCTATACATGCAATATACCATCCATCTTGCACTATATTACCTGTTTATATGTGGCCATCCGTTTCGGCGTACTTCCTATACATGCAATATACCATCCAGCATGCACTATATTACCTGTTTATATGTGGCCATCCGTTTCGGCGTACTTCCTATACATGCAATATACCATCCAGCATGCACTATATTACCTGTTTATATGTGGCCATCCGTTTCGGCGTACTTCCTATACATGCAATATACCATCCAGCGGGCACTGTATTACCCGTTTATATGTGGCCAACCGTTTCGGCGTACTTCCTATACATGCAATATACCATCCAGCATGCAGTGCATCACCTATTTATAAGTGGCCATCCGTTTCGGCGTACTTCCTATACATGCAATATACCATCCATCTTGCACTATATTACCTGTTTATATGTGGCCATCCGTTTCGGCGTACTTCCTATATATGCAATATACCACCCATCATGCACTATATTACCTATTTATAAGTGGCCATCCGTTTCGGCGTACTTCCTATACATGCAATATACCATCCATCTTGCACTATATTACCTGTTTATATGTGGCCATCCATTTTTTTGGTGTACTTCCTATACATGCAATATACCATCCATCATGCACTGTATTACCTGTTTATATGTGGCCATCCGTTTCGGCGTACTTCCTATACATGCAATATACCATCCATCATGCACTATATTACCTGTTTATATGTGGCCATCCGTTTCGGCGTACTTCCTATACATGCAATATACCATCCAGCATGCAGTGTATCACCTATTTATAAGTGGCCATCCGTTTCGGCGTACTTCCTATACATGCAATATACCATCCATCTTGCACTATATTACCTGTTTATATGTGGCCATCCGTTTCGGCGTACTTCCTATACATACAATATACCATCCAGCATGCACTACATTACCTATTTATAAGTGGCCATCCGTTTCAACGTACTTCCTATACATGCAATATACCATCCATCATGCACTATATTACCTGTTTATATGTGGCCATCCGTTTCGGCGTACTTCCTATACATGCAATATACCATCCATCTTGCACTATATTACCTGTTTATATGTGGCCATCCGTTTTGGCGTACTTCCTATACATGCAATATACCATCCAGCATGCACTATATTACCTGTTTATAAGTGGCCATCCATTCAGGCGTACTTCCTATATATATGAAATATACCATCAATATATATGTACCAGCATGCAATGCATTACCTGTTTATATGTGGCCATCCGTTTCGGCGTACTTCCTATACATGCAATATATCATCCAGCATGCAGTGTATCACCTGTTTATATGTGGCCATCCGTTTCGGCATACTTTCTATACATGCAATATACCATCCAGCATGCACTATATTACCTGTTTATATGTGGCCATCCGTTTCGGCGTACTTCCTATATATGCAATATACCATCCAGCATGCAACGCATTACCTGTTTATATGTGGCTATCCGTTTCGGCGTACTTCCTATATATGCAATATACCATCCAGCATGCAATGCATTACCTGTTTATATGTGGCCATCTGTTTCGGCGTACTTCCTATACATGCAATATACCATCCAGCATGCCGTGTATCACCTATTTATAAGTGGCCATCTGTTTTGGCGTACTTCCTATGAATGCAAATGCCAATGTACCACCTAGCATGCAGTGTATCACCTGTTTATAAGTGGCCATCCATTAAGGCGTACTTCCTATATATAAAATATACCATCAATATTTATGTACCAGCATGCAATGCATTACCTGTTTATATGTGGCCATCCGTTTCGGCATACTGCCTATACATGCATTGTACCATCCAGCATGCACTGTATTACCTGTTTATATGTGGCCATCCGTTTCGGCGTACTTCCTATACATGCAATATACCATCCATCTTGCACTATATTACCTGTTTATATGTGGCCATCTGTTTCGGCGTACTTCCTATACATGCAATATACCATCCAGCATGCACTATATTACCTGTTTATATGTGGCCATCCGTTTCGGCGTACTTCCTATACATGCAATATACCATCCAGCATGCAGTGTATCACCTATTTATAAGTGGCCATCCGTTTCGGCGTACTTCCTATACATGCAATATACCATCCATCTTGCACTATATTACCTGTTTATATGTGGCCATCTGTTTCGGCGTACTTCCTATACATGCAATATACCATCCAGCATGCACTATATTACCTGTTTATATGTGGCCATCCGTTTCGGCGTACTTCCTATACATGCAATATACCATCCAGCATGCAGTGTATCACCTATTTATAAGTGGCTATCCGTTTCGGCGTACTTCCTATACATGCAATATACCATCCATCTTGCACTATATTACCTGTTTATATGGGGCCATCCGTTTCGGCGTACTTCCTATACATGCAATATACCATCCAGCATGCACTATATTACCTGTTTGTATTTGGCCATCCGTTTCGGCGTACTTCCTATATATGCAATATACCATCCAGCATGCAATGCATTACCTGTTTATATGTGGCCATCCGTTTCGGCGTACTTCCTGTGTATGCCATATACCATCCAACATGCAGTGCATTACCTGTTTATATGTGGCCATCTGTTTCGGCGTACTTCCTATATATGCAATATACCACACAGCATGCAATGCATTACCGGTTTACAAGCGGCCATACGTTTCAGCGTACTTCCTATATATACAATATACCATCCAGCATGCAGTGCATCAACTGTTTACAAGTGGCCATCTGTTTCAGCGTACCTCCTATTATTAGTTATTGAGTTTGTTACGGACCCCCTACAGAAATTCAACAATTCGGATTCAAAGTTTAAAATTTGATAACTTGATCTAAGAAGGCCCCAACATAGTATGTGTTTGTAGGATATACTTTAGTTAATACTTACAATTGTAATGAGAGTCTGTTCTGTCTTCTATGTGATCGGAAATCCATGGGCAGATGTAAGTGATGAAATACATGATTGTAGAAATAACATGCTTATCCCAAATCACTATCCAATCGCAAATGCAGAACTTAAATACACACTTGCAAGATGGATAGTTTCATGTGATAGCAAGAGGTCATGACTATGTCCCACTTCCTTTATGGTCTGGCACAAATGCTAGCTGCAGACTGCTGTTATCACCTTATGAGTATCTGTCCTGTTTGTTTGCTATACTTAACTAGGGTATGCAGATGCTAAAATATAAAATACATAGCAAGTAAAGGTACATGTACATTATCACTGTGTAGGAGGTATAATGAAGAATGAGTTATTTCTATTTCTTTCTACTGATACTGAACACAATCAATTTTAATTTAATGTCATGCCAGCCTCATTTCTGAAGAAGGGTTTGTTAGTTTTTTGTATCACTGACCAACACAGACCTTCAGTGAGATCTTTAATGTGCATATGGACTAACCTGTTTCTACAATACACTGCTGCATACATGATTACCTACTAGCCTACATACATAAAAGGTCTACATTACTTTATTATTTTAAAAGGTACCAGTATGCCATATACATTGCTATGGCATAACTGTAACTACCGTAGACTGCAATACCGACAGCATCATACCATACTCTACAGGCTACAGCATCATACCATATTCTACAGCATCATACCATACTCTACAGTATCATTCCATACACTACAGTATCATTCCATAAACTAGAGTATCATACCATAAACTACAGTATCATTCCATACACTACAGTATCATTCCATAAACTACAGTATCATACCATACACTACAGCATCATGCCATACACTACAGAATCATTATATACACTACAGCATCATTCTATACACTGCAGCATCATTCTATACACTACAGTATCATATCATACACTACAGTATCATACCATACACTACAGTATCATATCATACACTACAGTATCATACCATACACTACAGTATCATTCTATACACTACAGTATCATACCATACACTACAGTAACATTATATACACTACAACATCATTCTATACACTACAGTATCATATCATACACTACAGTATCATACCATACACTACAGTCATTCTATACACTACAGTATCATACCATACACTACAGTATCATTCTATACACTACAGCATCATTATATACACTACAGCATCATTTATTTCATACACTACAGTATCATATCATACACTACAGTATCATTCTATACACTACATCATCATTCTATACACTACAGTATCATATCATACACTACAGCATCATATCATACACTACAGCATCATTCCATACACTACAGTATCATATCATACACTACATTATCATTCTATACACTACATCATCATTCTATATACTACAGTATCATATCATACACTACAGCATTATTATATACACTACATCATCATTCTATACACTACAGTATCCTATCATACACTACAGTATCATTCCATAAACTACAGTATCATACCATACACTACAGCATCATTCCATACACTACAGCATCATTCTATACACTGCAGCATCATTCTATACACTACAGTATCATATCATACACTACAGTATCATATCATACACTACAGCATCATTCCATACACTACAGCATCATTCCATACACTTCAGCATCATATCATACACTACAGTATCATATCATACACTACAGCATCATTCCATACACTACAGCATCATATCATACACTACAGCATCATTCCATACACTACAGCATCAGATCATACACTACAGCATCATTCCATACACTACAGCATCATTCCATACAATACAGTATCATATCATACACTACAGCATCATTCCATACACTACAGCATCAGTCATATCATACACTACAGTATCAGTCATATCATACACTACAGCATCATTCATACACTACAGCATCATTCCATACATTACAACATCAGATCATACACTAAACATCATTCCATACACTACAGCATCATTCCATACACTACAGCATTATTCCATACACTACAGCATCATTCCATACACTACAGTATCAGATCATACACTTCAGCATCATATCATACACTACAGCATCATTCCATACACTACAGCATCATTTATTTCATACACTACCGTATCATATCATACACTACAGTATCATTCTATACACTACATCATCATTCTATACACTACAGTATCATATCATACACTACAGCATCATTCCATACACTACAGTATCATATCATACACTACATTATCATTCTATACACTACAGTATCATATCATACACTACAGCATCATTCTATACACTACATCATCATTCTATACACTACAGTATCATTCTATACACTACAGTATCATATCATACACTACAGTATCATTCCATAAACTACAGTATCATACCATACACTACAGCATCATTCTATACACTACAGCATCATTATATACACTACAGTATCATATCATACACTACAGTATCATATCATACACTACAGCATCATTCCATACACTACAGTATCATTCCATACACTTCAGCATCATATCATACACTACAGTATCATATCGAACACTACAGTATCATATCATACACTACAGCATCATTCCATACACTACAGCATCATTCCATACACTACAGCATCAGATCATACACTACAGCATCATTACATACACTACAGCATCAGATCATACACTACAGCATCATTCCATACACTACAGCATCATTCCATACACTACAGCATCATTCCATACACTACAGCATCAGTCATATCATACACTACAGCATCATTCATACACTACAGCATCATTCCATACACTACAACATCAGATCATACACTAAACATCATTCCATACACTAAACATCAGATCATACACTACAGCATCATTCCATACACTACAACATCAGATCATACACTAAACATCATTCCATACACTAAACATCATTCCATACACTACAGCATCATTCCATACACTTCAGCATCATATCATACACTACAGTATCATATCGTACACTACAGTATCATATCATACACTACAGCATCATTCCATACACTACAGCATCATTCCATACACTACAGCATCAGATCATACACTACAGCATCATTCCATACACTACAGCATCAGATCATACACTACAGCATCATTCCATACACTACAGTATCATTCCATACAATACAGTATCATATCATACACTACAGCATCATTCCATACACTACAGCATCAGTCATATCATACACTACAGTAGCATATCATACACTACAGCATCATTCATACACTACAGCATCATTCCATACACTACAACATCAGATCATACACTAAACATCATTCCATACACTAAACATCATTCCATACACTACAGCATCATTCCATACACTACAGCATTATTCCATACACTACAGCATCATTCCATACACTACAGTATCAGATCATACACTTCAGCATCATATCATACACTACAGCATCATTCCATACACTACAGCATCATATCATACACTACAGCATCATTCCATATACTACAGTATCATATCATGCTCTACAGTATATGGCCTTGTCATAAAAATCAGCATCATACCATACTCTACAGTATCATATCATACACTACAGTATCATATCATACACTACAGCAAGTTTATTAACTGAAACTATTTTATTTTTTTAGAAATTCACCCAGATTTGAATCATAAACTTATTATTTGTGACAGCTTATAAAAATAATGCACGTTATACAAAACACTGTTGTTGGTTTGTTAAAAAGTTGGCATAAACATTATGTGTGAGACGCGACGTTACGACGTCACATATTTTATGACGTTTTGGCGATAAACTGTGTCTGACGTTGTGGCGGTTCTATGTACATCTGTATCATTTTTTACTAATTCGATTGCAATGTTATGTGACAAAAAGGATCTTAAACTCGTTCCCATTCCATATAAGATTTATGAAACTCGTTATGAATTATTTTAAATTTTAACTCGCCAAAAGGCTCGTTAAAATTGAAATAATTCATAACTCGTTACATAAATCTTACATGAAATAGAAACTCGTTTAAGATCATCTATGTCTGCGTGTAACTTACTATTTAAAAGTTGAAAAATACTGGTTATGCCACTTTAAGTAAAAAATTAAGAATAAATGATAAATCAATTATATAATCAGCATAATTATAAAAAAATTAAATATTAACTAGTTAGTTATTGGTGAAATTGTAAAGGCATTAACACTACAAATTATTATTCTTTGCTAAATTCTAATAAATAACAGATGAAACACAAAATATACAGTGTTCTTATTTATACACCTGTTTGCAATTAAATCAAAAGCAGAAAAATACACTGCAGTATTTTACATACCTAACAGTTAAGCTTCGACCAGGTTGAAGATATGGCCATCATTTTCCACTTCGGACTTAAACAAAGATCTGCAAGTAAAGGAAGCAAGAACTGCACCATACAATGTTCGTTGCAAGAAAACCCAAATATTTCTTGGGAGGACATAAATATATTTTAACTAACATATTTTATTTCATAACATTGTCATCATTATAAAAATAGCTATCTATAGATCATTTTTGACTACAATGAGATGGATGAGTAACAAGGAACACATTCAGAGCAAAAAAAACCATTTTAAAATAGTTCATACTTCAAAAATTGATGTGAATCTATTTAATACATTTTAAAAGAAACTACTATTCTGATTCAATGGATGTTGGATGGTACATTGCATATATAGATAGTACGCCGAAACGGATGGCGATATATAAACAGGTAATGCATTGCATGCTGGTACATATATATTGATGGTATATTTCATATATAGGAAGAATTGAATTGAATGTTGTTTAACGGCTCATCAACACAGTATAGGTTATTTAGAGCCGCCCCAGAGAGAGGGGAAGGATACATAGGAATCCGGGAACCTGCCCTACTCTTATTATCGAATAGATTCCTATGGTTCTTTAACGTGCTCGGAGGATAGACCGATACACGGGACCGCCCGGTTTACGTTCCCATCAGACGGACGAGGCTAAGGTTAAGTGTCTTGCCCAAGAACACACCGACGGAACTCAGTGGCACCACGGAGGATTGAACCTGGGGCCTCCGGTTACAAATCCGCCGCGCTACCGACTGCGCCACGCAAGCACGCCGAAACGGATGGCTACCTATAAGCAGGTAATACATTGCATAATGGATGGTATATCACATGTATAGGAAGTACGCCGAAACAGATGGCCACATATTTAACAGATAATGTATGGTGCTGAGGTCCATATGCAAGTTTATGGACTGGGCAGTCAGACCTAGAATGTTATATGGACCAAAGCAAAGCTAGTTCTGACTGCCCAGTCCATAAACTTCATATGGACCGAAGCATCATACATTATTTGTTATATTATACTGAATCTGACCAACAAATTAAATCAATATGTTTTATGATTTATTTTGACGTCGTTTTTTTCACACTTCCGTTAATTTAGCTATCGGACCGGGCGCCCGGTCAATATGCAACTTTATGGACCGGATGACGTCACATTAAACAAAGAGTGGAATATGCATATGAGGTGTAATATAAACAGGTAAAGCCAAATAAAATTATACCTGAGTTTACTGTAACCCGACCGACCCTCTGAAAACACCCCCGACTCCTTTTTATTTTATTGAAAAAAAAAAAAATTAAAAAAAAAATGTTGAAAAAATAATAATGTTCATGAGATCACGGAATTTTCAATTTCGCGGTGCGGTTTTGAAAGGGCAGTGCTCAAGAAATAGGATAGCCCGACGCCCGGGGCTCCTCGAAATCCATTCCGGGCCTGTCTCATTTTGCAGACGAGGAGCCCGTCGGGCCTGTCTAAAAAAAAAAAAAAAAAAAAAAAAAAAAAATCAGTTTTACTTGATCTCAAGCTCAAGTTTCTCAAGACAAAATACTCCATGTGTATTGTGAACTGTGAAAACACTTGCAATAAAGTAATTAAAATGTGTTTATACACACATTGAAACAATAAGAAGTTTGAATATTTTGCCTGGCTTCGTGTCGGCAGTTTGTCACAACTTTGAGGTCGACAATTGTTGACATAAAACTCATTATTCTGCTATTAGGGTTGTGTTTTCTTTCCTTTGTGATAAGAAATACCGTTTTTGTCATTAAAAACACACTAATGGATGAAAAAAAATTGTTATTGATGGTATTTCGATTGAATGTTTGTGAAATGTTCGGGCCGTAAAAGTGCGGTGTCATAGTAGTTCGGATGGTACATAATTTCGGATATATATATATTTTTTTTTTTTTTTTTTTTTTTTTACATAATCAAATAAGAAAAACTGTCCTTTACAAATACATGTTGGTGGAAAGAAAAATATATATACTGTATATGTATAAATACAGATATAAAGTATATTTCTATTCATTATTTAAGATGTAAGGAGTTCCTGGAATCCTACTTTTAAATGAATTCTAGTCTAGGCTCCTAATTTTTTACTTGGAGAAAGTGGTGAAGAAAAGAAAAAATATAGTCAGAGGAGGCTCTGATAGTCTCATAAAACCTGATTAAAAATTTGGCTCCAAGTTCAGCTCCAGTTTCACCAAGTCGGCTCTGATTATTATCGTTTGGCAAAAGTGCTAGTACTCTCCTTTGCATTGGTTATAAATTAATATGTAATATTCTATTCTAACATATTTTAAACGAAATGGTAAATAAGTCCGCTGACCAGGGAGCATAAAGTGGTAGCAAAAAGAAAAATCTAGTCAGAGGAGGTTCTGAGCTTGATTAATACATACGTAACAAATGTGTGCTAAAAAAGGGAATAAAGACACATTTCAAATAAGAAAAAAAAAATCCATTTTAAATCAGGGCCTGTCCATTTCAAATCAGGGCCTGTCCATTTCAAATCGGGGCCTGTCCATTTTCAGAAGCAACAAGCCCTGGGCCTGTCTCTTAAAATAATTTTCTTTGAGCACTGAAGGGTATGAATTTCACGGTATACTGTGCACAGGACTGATATAAAACAGTCAAAATGGCGTGTATAGGAAACTTGTACGCCGAAACAGATGGCCACATATAATCAGGTGATAGTGCATGACGGATGGTATATTGCATGTATAGGAAGCACGCCGAAACGGATGGCCACATATATACAGGTAATATAGTGCATGCTGGATGGTATATTGCATGTATAGGAAGTACGCCGAAACGGATGGCCACATATAAACAGGTAATATAGTGCATGATGGATGGTATATTGCATATATAGGAAGTACGCCGAAACAGATGGCCACATATAAACAGGTAATATAGTGCATGATAGATGGTATATTGCATGTATAGGAAGTACGCCGAAACGGATGGCCACATATAAACAGGTAATGCATTGCATGCAGGATGGTATATTGCATGTATAGGAAGTACGCCGAAACGGATGGCCACATATAAACAGGTAATATAGCGCATGATGGATGGTATATTACATGTATAGGAAGTACGCCGAAACGGATGGCCACATATAAACAGGTAATATAGTGCATGCTGGATGGTATATTGCATGTATTGGAAGTACGCCGAAATGGATGGCCACATACGCCGAAACGGATGGCCACATAATATAAACAGGTGATACACTGCATGCTGGATGGTATATTGCATGTATAGGAAGTACGCCGAAACGGATGGCCACATATAAACAGGTAATATAGTGCATGCTAGATGGTATATTGCATATATAAGAAGTACGCCGAAACGGATGGCCACATTTAAACAGGTAATATAGTGCATGATGGGTGGTATATTGCATATATAGGAAGTACGCCGAAACGGATGGCCAAATATGCCGAAACGGATGGCCACTGTGGCCACATATAAACAGGTAATGCATTGCATGCTGGTACACATATATTGATGGTACCGACAGATATTTCATATACAGAAAGTACGCCGAAACGGATGGCCACATATAAACAGGTAATATAGTGCATGATGGATGGTATATTGCATGCATAGGAAATACGCCGAAACGGATGGCCACATATAAACAGGTAATATAGTGCATGATGGGTGGTATATTGCATATATAGGAAGTACGCCGAAACGGATGGCCAGATATGTCGAAACGGATGGCCACATATAAACAGGTAATGCATTGCATGCTGGTACACATATATTGATGGTACCGACAGATATTTCATATACAGGAAGTACGCTGAAACGGATGGCCACATATAAACAGGTAATATAGTGCATGATGGATGGTATATTGCATGTATAGGAAGTACGCCGAAATGGATGGCCACTTATAAACAGGTGATACACTGCATGCTGGATGATATATTGCATGTATAGGAAGTAGGCCGAAACAGATGGCCACATATAATCAGGTAAAAGTGGATGTAAACATGCTGGATGGTATATTGCATATATAGGAAGAACGCCGAAACGGATGGCCACATACGCCGAAGCGGATGGCCACATATAAACAGGTAATGCATTGCATGCTGGTACACATATATTGATGGTACCGACGGATATTTCATATATAGGAAGTACGCCGAAACGGATGGCCACTTATAAACAGGTGATACACTGCATGCTGGATGGTATATTGCATATATAGGAAGTACGCCGAAAAACGGATGGCCAAATACGCCGAAACAGATGGCCACATATAAACAGGTAATGCATTGCATGCTGGTACACATATATTGATGGTACCGACAGATATTTCATATACAGGAAGTGAGTCGAAACGGATGGCCACTTATAAACAGGTGATACACTGCATGCTGGATGGTATATTGCATATATAGGAAGTACGCCGAAACGGATGGCCACATACGCCGAAACGGATGGCCACATATAATCAGGTAATGGTGGATGTAAACATGCTGGATGATATATAGCATATATAGGAAGTAAGCCGAAATGGATTGCCACATACGCCGAAACGGATGGCCACATAATATAAACAGGTGATACACTGCATGATGGATGGTATATTGCATGTATAGGAAGTACGCCGAAACGGATGGCCACATAATATAAACAGGTGATACACTGCATGATGGATGATATATAGCATATATAGGAAGTAAGCCGAAATAGATGGCCACATACGCCGAAACGAATGGCCACATAATATAAACAGGTGATACACTGCATGATGGATGGTATATTGCATGTATAGGAAGTAAGCCGAAATGGATGGCCACATACGCCGAAACGGATGGCCACATAATATAAACAGGTGATACACTGCATGATGGAGGGTATATTGCATGAATAGGAAGTACGCGGAAACGGATGGCCACATACGCCGAAACGGATGGCCACATAATATAAACAGGTGATACACTGCATGATGGATGATATATAGCATATATAGGAAGTACGCCGAAACGGCCATACGCCGAAACGGATGGCCACATATAATCAGGTAAAAGTGGATGTAAACATGCTGGATGGTATATTGCATATATAGGAAGTACGCCGAAACGGATGGCCAATAACGCCGAAACGGATGGCCACATATAAACAGGCAATGCATTGCATGCTGGTACACATATATTGATGGTACCGACGGATATGTCATATATAGAAAGTACGCCGAAACGGATGGCCACTTATAAACAGGTGATACAGTGCATGCAAGATGGTACATTGCATATATAGGAAGTATGCCGAAATGGATGGCCACTGATAAACAGGTGATACACTGCATGCTGGATGGTATATTGCATATATAGGAAGTACGCCGAAACGGATGGCCACATACGCCGAAACGGATGGCCACATATAAACAGGTAATGCATTGCATGCTGGTACACATATATTGATGGTACCGACGGATATGTCATATATAGAAAGTACGCCGAAACGGATGGCCACTTATAAACAGGTGATACAGTGCATGCAAGATGGTACATTGCATATATAGGAAGTATGCCGAAATGGATGGCCACTGATAAACAGGTGATACACTGCATGCTGGATGGTATATTGCATATATAGGAAGTACGCCGAAACGGATGGCCACATACGCCGAAACGGATGGCCACATATAAACAGGTAATGCATTGCATGCTGGTACACATATATTGATGGTACCGACGGATATGTCACATAGGAAGTACGCCGAAACGGATGGCCACTTATAAACAGGTGATACACGGCATGCTGGATGGTATATTGCATATATAGGTAGTACGCCGAAACGGATGGCCAAATACGCCGAAACGGATGGCCACATAATATAAACAGGTGATACACTGCATGATGGATGGTATATTGCATGTATAGGTAGTACAACGGATGGCCACATACGCCGAACAGTTCGAAATACAGTTCGGACTTAATATTTTACGTACCAGAAAAAAAGGGGGGGGGGGGAATTTTGAGTCTGAAATGGGGGAAAAAAACATACTTTTTGGAGGGGGGAATGCGTCCTGTTACCGGACGCAAAATCGGCAGATCGACGGCCCTGCTAGACCGGTGGTCTAGTAAACTAAAAATGTTAATTTCTAGCCCTGCACTTATAAACAGGTAATGTATTAGGAAGAAAACAGGTGACACACTGCATGCTGGATGGAATATTGCACATATAGTGCATACACATCTATAGGAAGTAGGCCGAAACAGAAGAACAATTATAAATAGGATATGCATTGCATGCTGGATGGTATAGTGCATGTGTAGGAAGTACGCCAAAATAGATGGCCACTTGTAAACAGATATTACATGAAAGCTACATGGTATATTGCATGCATAGGAAGTACGCCGAAATGGATGGCCACTTGTAAACAGATATTACAAGCTATTGCATATATAGGAAGTACGCCGAAACAGAATAGTATAGAAAGAAACAAGCATAATGGTTTTATTCTTCTCACAGATACCATGGTTTCGAGTATCCGCATAATTTGCTCAACCTCCACCTCGTGGATTAAACCGCGAAAATTGATTACAAACATCGTTACATGGAATGTTGATAAAAAAAAAATACATGCCACAACAATAAATGAAAGTACGCCTCATAAATGTTATATGAAATGCAAGAAGCGTTTGATTGATTCTTACACTGTTTAGATAATGAAAATGATTACAACTTACATTCTTGTTTCTGAGTGGGCATCCATTGTTTTCTCGCTTCCTCAATTCGCATCATCTCAGACGTTCATCAATGTGCACAGAAATGAATGACGTCATCAAAAAATATTCATGATCCCGCCCACAAGGTTTAAACGGATAGCCGAGAGCATCTACCTATTTAGTGAGGGTAGATGCTCTCGGCTATCCGTTTCGGCATACTTTCTATATATACGCAGTATTCCATCCAGCATGCAGTGCATTACAGTGGCCATCCGTTTTGTTGTACTTCCTATGCATGCAATATACCATCTAGCTTGTAATATCTGTTTACAAGTGGCCATCCATTTCGGCGTACTTCCTATGCATGCAATATACCATGTAGCTTTCATGTAATATCTGTTTACAAGTGGCCATCTATTTTGGCGTACTTCCTACACATGCACTATACCATCCAGCATGCAATGCATATCCTATTTATAATTGTTCTTCTGTTTCGGCCTACTTTCTATAGACGTGTATGCACTATATATGCAATATTCCATCCAGCATGCAGTGTGTCACCTGTTTTCTTCCTAATACATTACCTGTTTATAAGTGCAGGGCTAGAAATTAACATTTTTAGTTTACTAGACCACCAGTCTAGCAGGGCCGTCGATCTGCCGATTTTGCGTCCGGTAACAGGACGCATTCTCCCCTCCAAAAAGTATGGTTTTTTTCCCCATTTCTGACTCAAAATTTCCCGCCTTTTTTTTGTGGTACGTAAAATATTGAGTCCGAACTGTATTTAATACAAATAAAACTTGTAGTATATTTAAAACGATGATTATAATCAAAATTATGGC